>APFE030697293.1:120934-135349 GCA_000404065.3 Pinus taeda
TTCATCTAGACAATGGTCAGTTTAATGATGTATTATGTGTTCCAACCTTATCCTGCAACCTTCTATCTGTATATCAGATAACTCATTCAGGTGAGGTAAAATTGTTGAATTTTCACCTCATGATGTTGTAATCAAGGATCTAAGAGATCCTAAACAGATTCTAGCTACTGGTATTGCTGATGATTCCACAAGGTTGTATAAGTTTCACAACTTTGGGTCATTAAATCTTCCCTCAGTATTTGTTGCTCATAATGATGAAGTGAGCAAACTTTGGCATGAGCGATTTGGTCACTTAAACTATCGCTCCCTTCAGAATCTATGTAAAGAAAATATGGTGACAGGTCTTCGAATGGTATCTTGCAGAGATGGTGTTTGTTTCGGATGTGTACTCGGAAAACATCATCGGGACAGTTTTGAAAAACGTGCTTCTTGGCATGCCTCAGCCCCTTTACAGCTTGTGCACAGTGATTTATGTGGTCCACTTCCTGTTGCTTCATTCTCTGGCTGCAAGTATTTCTTAACTTTCATTGATGATTTCTCCAGACGCACTTGGGTATACTTCTTAAAACTCAAGAGCGAAGTATTTAACACATTTTTGGCCTTCAAAGCCTTTGTTGAAAAAACAATCTGGACATCAAATTCTTAAGCTAAGAACTGATAATGGTGGAGAATATGTTAAAAACACATTCATCAACTTTTGCACCGAAAATGGAATTCAAATGCAACACACTGTTCCATACACTCCACAACAAAATGGTGTAGCTGAAAGGAAGAATCGCACCTTAAAGGAAATGGCTAATTGTATGCTTCAATCTAAAGAACTTAGTCTTCACTATTGGGCAGGAGCAATTAACTGTGCAAATTACATACTAAATCGCACTCCTACTAAAGCTTTAAAGAACATCACTCCAGAAGAAGCATGGAGCTCTATTAAACCAGATGTGAGTCACTTTCGTTTTTTTGGAAGTGAAGCATGGGCCCATATTCCAGATGAAAAACGTAAAGCTTTAGAACCAAAGAGTGAAAAATGTATCTTTGTTGGATATTCTGAAGATGTCAAAGCATATAGACTTATTCCATTTAAGTCCAAAAATGTTATAATTAGAAGAGATGTAGAGTTTGATGAAAATAAATCGGCCTATGAGCCTAGTTCGGCGCATGTGCCACCTCTCTCTATCTCTTCTACCTTTGAACATATTTCTTCTTCATGATGAAAGTGAGGATGACAATCCTCCCCCACCTTCTCAAGAGCCTCCTTCAGCTCCTTCACTTCCAAAATGGGTCCAAGCTACTCGAGATGCAGCAGGTGATCTTGCCGGTGATCCTACAGATCAGCGCCGTACCCGTTCTCAGTTTGAAAGAGCCTCTTCTTTACTAGCTCAAGTGTCAGCAAATTATGATCCTGACACCTTTGCAGAAGCTTCAGGCCATCCAGATTGGGACGCAGCTATGAATGAAGAATATCGTTCATTATTGGCAAACGATACATGGGATCTTGTTGCTCTACCAAAGGGACGAAACTTGTTAGATGCAAATGGGTTTACAGAACCAAGTATGGACCAGATGGGAAAGTTGATAAACATAAAGCTCGTCTTGTTGCTAAGGGTTTTTCACAAGTTGAAGGCATTGACTATACTGAAACCTTCTCCCCTGTTGCCAAAATGAACTTTGTTTGCCTTGTTCTTTCCCTTGCTGCCTCTTTCAAATGGGAAGTCCATCAGATGGATGTTAAATCCGCCTTCTTGCATGGGGACTTGCATGAAGAAATCTATATGGAACAACCTATTGGCTTTATACAAACAGACTCCAGTCTTGTATGTCGGCTTCAGAAATCCCTTTATGGTCTCAAGCAAGCTCCTCGGGCTTGGTATGCCAAAATGTATAGCTTTCTTTTAGAATCTGACTTTTCTAGGTGTTATTCTGACAATACTGTCTACACCAAGAAAGTGGGAAAGTCTCTTATCATTCTTGTTCTTTATGTTGATGATCTTATCCTCACTGGTAGTGATCCCAACCTTATCAACCATGTGAAGTCCAGCCTTAAAAAGAAGTTTGAAACAACAGACTTAGGACACTTGCATTATTTTCTCGGTCTTCAAGTCTTGCAATCCAAGGAAGGTATTTCCCTTTCCCAATCCAAGTATGCCTGTGATCTTCTATGCCATTTTCACATGGAAGACTGTAAGCCCGCTCCTTCTCCCTTTCATTCTGGAGTCAAACTTTCAGTCACTTGTACTTCCCCTGAAGTTGATGCTACCTTATACCGTCAACTTGTAGGAAAACTTGTGTATCTAACCCATACACGTCTTGAACTTTCCTTTGATGTTGGCCTTGTTGCTCGGTTTAAGTAAACCCCACGTGAAAGTCATTGGAAAGCAGCTAAAAGAATACTTTGTTATATTCGAGGTATAGTTCAGTTTGGAATTCATTACAGTGCCAAAGAATCCCCTCTATTGGTTGGTTTCACTAATTCCGATTGGGTTGGTGACCCTGATGATTGGAAGTCTACTGTCGGTTATGTGTTCACTCTTGGTTTAGGACCTATTACATGGCCTTGCAAGAAACAAGGTGCCATTTCTCTTTCTTCAGCAGAAGTAGAATATCGTGGTGTCGTAGAAGCTAGTAAGGAAGCCTTGTGGCTTCGTCAGATCCTATCAGAGTTTGGCTTTGAGCAGCAGCATCTGACTACACTTTGGTGTGATAATCAAAGTGCCATTCAGCTTTGCAAAGATCCAGTTCAGCATCAGCGCAGCAAACACATTGAACTACACATGCACTTCATCAGAAAGCTTATTCATGACCATGTTCTTGAAGTGCAATATTGTTCAACAGATGATCAAGTTGCAGACATCTTTACAAAGGCTCTCACAGAGGCGAAGTTTACTAAACTTTGATTTATGGTTGGAGTTCAGGAAGCTGTCACTAAGGGGGGATACGCTCTAGCGCCTCCTTCCTTCTCCTATTGTGTCATATTTGTAAATCCTTCAATCCTATCCCAAGTTGTTCTTAAGGGGGGATGTTAGGATATTCTGACACATAGCAAATAGTTAAGTATAACTTGGTCTAGTATAGAGTTAGGTAAAGTGTGTTTCTTTACTATGTACTTTTGTAACTTACAATCCGACGGTTCATTCTCTCCTCGGTATTACCGACACTTGATCCGTGGCTTAACACCCGATTTGTCCATGATCTCTATTTAAAGAGCATAGAGGGTCATTTGTAGGTTAACTGTTCATGAGAGAAGCTTATGTAAATTTTCATTATTTTATTAATAAATTGCCTGAAGTGGCCACGTTGGCTCAGGTCGTGGACTGTTTCCCTCTTTGAGGGTTTCAACCACGTCAAAATACTGGTGTATTGATCTGTGATCTGTTTGTGAGCAATGTCCTTTGGTGTTCTGTCTGAGGAACTTAACCTGTAAATTCCTACAAAATTTTTGACCCCCTTGGAGCCTCTCCCCATCTTTGACTGCCAATTTCAATTTGCAGGAAACAACCTCCAAATCCCTCTACAAAATCCTTCAAAATGTTGGTTTTACCTATGCTATCCAATTCCTATCTCCTCCGATGGCTCTTGGCCAAGATCAACTACTCCCCAAGTCCCCACGAATTGTTGTTGGATGGCCTTTGCACAGTCTCTCTGTCCAAAAATTCAACTGACTGATGTGTTGGTCTAGCTAGCTGCAAACTCCAGTGAAAATGTATTCACTATGTTGCCTCCTCAGTTCCTGGATCTCCCAGTGAGCAATGAATCCCCTTGTTAACCTCCAACTCCTCCTGCATGTTTTCTGGCTACCCAAGAATATGCAATCCCTATCTACGTTGATGGCTAAATCATGTTGTTGTCCCTGACTCCTTGAAACTACTGTAGAACAGCCTCCCTAGGGCAGGCACGGATGGTCCCCCCAAGTAGAGGTTGAATCTCCCGCGTGAGAGATCTGTGGCTAAACATCGAGTAGACTTGCTAAGTAGCAAAGCATACAAGTGAGTGTTTGTTTGCAAATGTAGAAGAAAGTCGAAAATGAGAGTTGATCCTCCTTTTATTCCCTTGGGCCTCCTTAGACTCATGTGGGCCCCTCCATCTACCAATTTGATTTCCCTCCAAGCACATCGAATGGCCAAGTTCGAATTCCCCATGTGCGTGGCCCCCACATTCCACTAGCTGCTAAATAAAGTCAAAATTGCCCCATAGTTCCTAAGTCTAAGTTTGGGGTCCTCCTCCTAAGTCAAATTGTGCCAAAAATGTGTAGCTATAGCCTGTAACTAATGTTTTTGAGAAGGGACATGAAAATCTAGCCATTGCCTTGCTCACTTGAGATGGAAGTTGATTCTTATGGTTCCTTTGTGTTGATGTGTTGTAGGTGGATCGATGCACCTGTCTACGTGTCATCCAGGGGTTGTCATCCTTGTTGCTAATTATTTTCCACCTTGTTGGTTGTTTTCTTGTCAGGTGGTGTGAGTGGTGATATGTTAAAGCTTTGAATGGTGGTGTATCTTTATTCAATTCCCCACTTGATGGATCTTGAACAATATTGGGTACCTGTTGTAGTGTTTGTGCTTGGTGCTTGTCTTCTATTATTACTTCCACCACGGGCTCCTCATATGATGTGTCAGTACCTATAGCATTTTTTGCTTATTCCTCCTTGGGATCTACCTGCTTACTAATTGAAATATCAAGTAATGTATTTTTCTTCTTTTTATACCAGAGCTTCAAGAATTTCTTCTGCACATTAATGTTGATAGTGCCAACAGATTCCATCTAACGTTATCCTAAAACATCATCCATATCTGAAACATAAAAATCAGAATGTAACACATACTTATCCATAGAAATCTTCAAATATTTATATATTTGAACATCTTTATTATCAAATTGTGTGTTTTCAATAAGTTTTGCTAGAACGTGTAATATTTTTCCAATTAACATTGATAAATAACCCCTTATGTGTCTCATTATCATATCTTCTAGCATAAGACCATTTGTCTAAAAGGACTTTTTCAAATTCTTCATTAGGAAGGCTTACCAACTTCTTTATGTCAATTGAGTTTCACCATATGTTAGTCTCATCTCTAAAATGAAGGAATAATAAAGGCTTCGAAAATATTTTTACTTTTTCATTTTTAGGAATTCTTCAATAGTAGGGCCATAATATTTCCCTATAAAAAAAAACCAAGTAGAACCCATGAAGTAAAATGAGGGTTTTGAAAAAATTTACCTTCTTTTGTGACAAATTTTAAAATTGCCACAATTCGATCAATATGGCTTAGAATCCTTGTTATATTTTGTTTTCAAACATGAATCAACCATTTTTCATCTTCCTATGTGGTTGAAATCACAATCTGGACACTCAGGAAACTCAGAACTGCAATTGTCCAATCGTCACAAAAGTTTTCAAAAAAATAGTTGATTTTAAATCAGCAATATCTCCCTCATCCAGACTCTAATTTGATTGATTTTTTTTTTGTAATGGGGTGAATTTTCAAGAGGATCTCAGATATGAAATTATTTTTCTAAAATTTTTCATAAAAACTACAAAACATTTTTGTAAATCCGTCATCCATGAATTGTCATCAAAATAATTTCTCCAAAATAGTTGATTTTAAATCAGCGATATCTCCTTCATTCGGACTCTGATTCGACTAGTTTTTTTTTTTTTGAATTTGGGTATTTTTTGGTAGGGAATTAAGATATGTAATTTGTTTTTAAAAATTTTGCACCAAAAGTTTCATATCTGATCTTCAAAATTGTCGCCCAAAAATTCCTGCAAAAAATGAAAAAAATATTCCCGCTTTACCGAAGAAAGAGATCTAATGCCACTTGTAATAGATCTAACATGAAAATACATAACCATGCAAAATATACCCACAAAATATCAAGGGAGATCCAATATTATAAAATGGAAATTCTTCTTTATTAATATCAAAACCCTTGTGTTAGGGTAACACCATACAATCACTCCTCAAGGAGAATACTCCACAAGCCATATGTTTGTCAATACAATGACACTTCACATCTCTCAATGGAGAGTCTATAACCTCTATATAGGTTTCATACATACAATACCATGGGTCTCTCAATATCATACACCTAATACAATGGTCTTATCGCATTATTCTCTAAATACTTGTGGCCCCTTGCATAATGTGGATTAACCACTTTATTTATATACTATAGAACCCATGAAAGTCATTATGAATTTTTGGTCATGTATTTTGGCCTTACTAATGCACCTTCCACATTTCAAGGTTTTATGAATTTCATTTTCAAACCCTTCCTTAGAAAATTAGTGTTAGTATTTTTTGATGATATACTAATCTATAGCAAGTCTTATAAGTATCATGTTCAACATGTTTACAGGATGCTCAAAATATTGAAGGAGAAACAAATATACACAAAAACCTCTAAATGTTTCTTTGGAGTACTGGAGGTGGAATATTTGGGTCATATTGTATGCCTTGAGGGTGTTAAGGTAGACCCTAACAAAAATAAAGCCATTAAGGAATGGAAAATGCCCACAACCCTAAAGCATATTCAATTATTTCTCAAGTTAGCAGGGTATTATCGCAAGTTTGTTAATAATTATGGGAGGATAGTAGTGCCTCTAACAACATTACTAAAGAAAGATGCATTTTTTTTTTACTCTGGAAGCAACTAAGTCCTTTGAACATTTTTTTTTTTACTCTGGAAGCAACTAAGTCCTGCAGTTGTTCTTAGCCCAATGATTGAACCTTCTGATGACAACTCCCCATCATTCTATGTCTCCTTGACTATTCATGACAAAATCCTCCACAATTGTCTGTTCGACACAGGTGCCAGCCATAATCTAATGCCCAAGGCTATCATGGATGAGTTGGGCCTTGACATCACTAGGCCTTATCATGACTTATTTTCTTTTGATTCTAGGAAGGTGAAATGCTTAGGGCTAATCAAAGATCTATCCATCACCTTATCTCAGCTGCCTATGAAGAGTATGATAATGGATATTGTGGTAGCAGATGTTCCCCCTAAGTTTGGCTTGCTTCTTTCCAAGGGATGGATGAAAATATTGGGTGGGACGTTACAAAGTGATATGTCCTATGCTACTGTCCTAGTCTTTGGAGGTGAGAGTAGGAGATTGTTGGTACCATTTCATTGCCATCCTTTTCTTCTAGAAATCCATCATTTGTCTATCTTGTTCTCCCATAAACCCCTCATAGTCCATTGAAATTGATTAATCAAAGCATTATAGTTGTTATTTTACATTAAATTTAATTTGTGAATTTTTATGTTAAAAGTTAGAAATTTTCAACAAAATTATAGGATGTCATGACTTCCTGTAAATGGTTTATGATGTGACATGTGGCATGGCAAGAAAATCAAAACAAAGGATAGGAACATGATTTGATTTGGAATGTACATACATGGTGAAATATCTATTCAACAACGAATCTAAAGCTCTTGGATACATGGTCAATGCTGGTCAAATCTAGCCCTTTTGGTCACAAAAGCAATAAAAAGCCAGAGTTGCCTAAACTAATTTCGTTTTGCTTTGGAAATCGGTTAAGATTAGAAAAGACAAAAATCACCTTTTTGTGTAAAAGCAGAAACATCTGCATGATAATGTATGTACATTCGATTATAGAGGTAAAGTTAGTGAACATAGGATAGTAGGCAAGCAGATTGAAAGACTGCGTATTGTATTGTCCAGAACGGTTGTTGTTCTCGTGTATTGTTTCCAGAACATTGCTCTTGCATGTGATTCGATTTCCAGAACTTAATTACAGGCATCGTTTTACCATTACAGTGCTTATGCGTTAACGTTTTCATCACTGGAAGTTTCCTAAGTGTGCCATTGAAGCGTGGACGGGCCCTATGTGGAGATTGGTATACTTTTATTTTCATTTCCATAGCATTTTTGAATCTGAATAGTGTTGAATAGCGTTTAATGTTATTTTCTTGCCTGTGAGTTTATTGATTTGATTAGAAGTTCTTGCAAGTAATATTCATGGTGATAGCTTGAGAATTCGACTGCTAGATTATTGAACAATATCTTGTAAAAGATTTGATCGACCATTGGATTTCGAAGTATCTCTGTGGACTCTGTTTTCATGCATTTAAATTTTAGTGTGCTTAAAATAGCTTTTGGTTTTCATGAATGCTTAGTGTGTTAGCTCGAAAGAGCTTTTGTGAATGATATCCTTGTAAGAGGGTTGAAAACTCAGACTAGTAACACGTTGTTTCTTTATAACAGTTAATTAAATTAGATGATCTGAGTGTTAAGGTGTGAGAGGAAACATATTTCAATCTCCTGTAAAGGAGTGCTATAGCCTGTCACAGTAGACACTTAGTTAGGTAGATGATATCCTTTTATGTCTATGGACTTTAGACACGTGCCTCTAAGTTTACCTACCTTGGTTGAGATTAAATCTAGTTTAATCTAGCACCCTAGATTGGCCACTATATTTTGGCGCTGTTGCCGAGGAGGCGCAGTTAGACGATTTCGAAAATATATATATATATATATATATATATATATATATATATATATATATATATATATATATACATATACATATACATATACATATACATATACATATTTTTAAATAAATGGAAACCACAAAAACAAAACATAGATTTGATTTTAATTGTCATTTTAGAATTCATGTTTGCTTATGCCTAGATCTAAAGATAATAAAGGTAGATTCATAAAAACCCCCCATCCAAAAACTAACCTACCACCAGGAGCAGACCCTTTAGGAAAAATTAAACACACAACACTAGCTGAGGAAGTCACCATACAAAAATTAGAGGATAAACACAAATCAGGGCAAAGACTTACACTTATTGAGAGACAAATCCTATTAGCACACGAATCACAGAAGAAACATCTCCCTGAATCCTCTACAAAAAGAGAAAGTAGAAAAATAACTCAACAATATTTAGAACAACTTCTCTTTGGAACAAGTGACACTGAACAAGCAATTAAATCACCAGAGGAATCTATCAAAATGGCTGAGGAAGGAGGAGGATCAACAAGAAGACCCACTCCTGAACAACAACAAGATCAAAGAGAGGAGGAAGAGTCAACCTTTAAATTTCCTATTCAAGAACCAGAAGACAATCATGATGAGGAAATAAAAATGAAAAACATACCTCCTTCTGTGTTACCAAACGTCTATGGCATGGCTTCAGAAGATCTAGATTCATTCTTGTTTGAGTTTTACATTGTATGTCGAACATATGGTTACACAGATGATGCCCATAGGCTTAGACTCTTCCCAGCAACATTAAAAGCATCAGCACTAAGATGGTTCATGGGACTTGGTGAACATGCAATAACTGATTGGGATGGCATGAGAAGAATACTCCTAAAGAAATACCATCCTTATTGTAGATCGAAAGATTCTAAAGATGATATCTTTAGGATGAATCAACAAGAGGATGAAAATCTAGAGGAGTACTTGGAACGATTTGCTTACAATTTACAAAAATCAAAACAATGATCCATGACTCTTGATCTCATTCGAATAATATTTTTGAAGGGCATTCGAGAGGAATACTTAGATGATCTTAATTTGATGGGCAAAGGTGATATTTCCACCTTACCTTTCGAAGAAATTGCTGATTTATGTGAAAAGTATTCTAGGAGCAAAGCCAAAATTGGAAAAAGAACCATATCATCCAAAGCCATAAAATCTGCTTCAGCAAGTGTCACAAGAGCTAAAATAGGAAATTTGTTAGAAGAATTCAAAACAGATCTATTAAGTACCTTAGGAACTCAAATTGACACTCTCAAATCCAAGAAAAGACAAGAAGAGGAAGATCAAATGATGGATGTCTTTTGTCCAAAATGCCAGAAGAAACATGCCTTAAAAGACTGCCCATTAGAAAACATTCAAGTTTGTGCCTTTTGCACTGAAAATCATGATATATTTCATTGCTCTAAAGTCAAGATTTTGCAGAATTGTAATGTGGCAGCTAACACAAATATGGAGAATGTGTATTTCATGGGTGCAAAGCGACCATGGCAGCCAAGACCTCCACCTCAAGGTATGTTCCCAAACCAGAATTTACAATTTCCTGCACAAGATTAGATGTATGCTCAGAATTCGTGGAATGTACCCATGCCATGGAAGCACCAAAATTACCCACAACAACAATGGAGACCATCTCAGCAATACTCTCAACAATATCAACCATATCCTCAACCATACCAACCATATTCGCAGCCATATCCACAGTATCATTAGCCACAACCGCAATATCCTCAAACATATCAGCAATATCCTCAGCAGCAAGTTGTCTATCAACCCCAACCCACTCAACAAGAATTGCCTGCTCCTCCACCAATAAATCCACCACAATTACAACTTCCATCTAACCAACAACCTCCTAGAACTACTCAAATCCCTGCTCAACCTATACCAAATCCAAATAATAGAGCAGAGAGACCAGCTTATAATGTAGATGAGGGACCATCATATCCCACATTACCTTTGCAAAATATCAATTTAAGGTCTGGTAAGGTACTTCACAAAGAATATCCAACAACTGATAAACAAGAAGAAAACGAAGAAAAGAAAATGAAACTCCAATTCAAAGGAAACAAAATGATGACATCAAAAATAAACAAATGCAATCGTTGCATCCACCACCTTTTCCAGACAGATTGGTCCAAAAAAAACTTCCCATGTCTATACCACAGTTTGATGTTTTAGATGAGCTAAAGAATTTCTATATAAAAATTCCACTACTACAAGCCATAAAAGACATTCCCATATATACTAAAGCCATCAAAGAACTGTGCCTTAAGAAGCCTACCAGGAAAAGAGTTGATCCACAAACTATTCATGTTATTGGACATTTAGCTGGCCTTATGACAAACACCATTTCAATGGAAAAGTATGTTGATCCTGGTATTCCCAGAGTCACTAGAATCATTAACAACATACATATTCCAAACACCTTAATTGACCTTGGGGACGCAATAAATGTGATGACTCTTGAAACAATGAAAACACTCCAACTCACAAACTTGCAACACACAACAATTATTATAGAACTCGCTGATAGGTCTAAAGTGATTCCTGAAGGGATTTTGGAGGACATAATTGTTTCACTGGACTCTTGGGAGTATCCAGTGGACTTTTTAGTTCTTCAGCCAAAATCCAATTTATGAGGACACCCTATCATCCTTGGTAGACCATGGTTAGCAACTGCTGATGCATTCATAGGATGTAGATCGAGTAATATGATTTTTCACGAGGAACTGAAAGAAAACAACTCACTCTTTACCCAGCAACACAATCACCAGCATTAGCACCCAATTTATGGCTTGATGATAAATACAATGATAAGGAAGAAGTTCAATCTTTTTTAAGCATCAACCAAATCTATGATTTTCAAGAACATAATAATGATGATTTGGTAGAATTGTTCCTTTCTCAACCTGATATTTCCGAAGAATTGAGAAATGACCAATACCATGCTACAAATGAACTTTTGGCATGAAATTTTCAGGAAACATGCACCATTCATTCCTTGCAAACAACATTTTAGAACATTTTTCCTATTCAATCTATCACAAACACACAGAGCAAGACCATAAAGATTAGTCCAGGCAAAACTTTGAATATTGGCACTCACCTAGACTCATCTGAGGAGGAAAAATTGATACAATTATTGAGAAAATACCAAAAAGAATTTGCTTGGGACTACACCGATATGCACGGAATTCACCCTGGAACATGCACTCACCACATTTATACGGATAGTAATATCAAACCAATGAGGCAACCGCAGAGATGAATGAATCCCATGCTTCAAGATATTGTTAGAGAGGAATTGCAAAAATTGTTGAAAGTCAATTTTATCTATCCTATCTCTGACAGTCAATGTGTATCCCCATTGGTTGTAGTGCCCAAGAAAAATGGAAAGTGGAGGATTTGTGTTTATTACACACAATTGAACAAAGAAACCCTCAAAGATTATTTCCTACTACCATTTATTGACCAAGTGCTAGACACATTAGCTAGGAAATCATCATTCTTTTTTCTTGATGGTTTCAGTGGCTATAACCAAATCAGGATAGCCTTAGAGGACAAGGAAAAAACCACTTTTACTTGTCCCTGGGGCACTTATGCTTATAATGTTTTACCATTTGGACTTTGCAATGCTCCAGCTACATTTCAGAGAGCTGTATTAGCTATTTTTGCTGATTTAGTTCATGATTGTGTTGAAGTTTACATGGATGATTTTTTAGTGTATGGTAATTCATTTGAGCATGCATTAGATAATCTTGAAAAAGTTTTGAAGAGATGTATTGAAGCTAATCTGTCTCTGAGCAATGAAAAGTGCTTTATGATGTTAAATGAAGGGATAGTATTAGGACACTATATTTCTTCTCAAGGCATTAAAGTTGATCCATCAAAAATCCAAATCATTGTCAATTTGCCAATTCCGAAGACTCAAAAAGAGGTAAGAAGTTTTCTTGGGTATGCAAGCTATTACAAAAGGTTTATTGAACATTTTAGTAAAATAGCTTTACCTTTGTTTAAGCTTCTAGCAAAAGATACCCCTTTCAACTAGAATTATAATTGTCAGCAAGCATTTGAAACACTCAAAGAAAAGTTATCAACCACACCAGTCTTAAAAGGACCTAACTAGAACCTACCATTTCACATCTTTACAGATGCATCTGATACTGCAGTAGGTGCCTCGTTAGGCCAAAAAGAGGAGTCTTTCAATTATGCCATCTATTTCATTAGTAAAAATCTAACACCTGCAGAATTAAACTACATAATCACTGAAAAATTCTTGCAATCATACATGTTGTGAATAAATTCCGACATTATATAACTGGTTATGAGGTTTTTGTACATACTGACCATTCTGCCATTAAGTATTTAATGAATAAACTAGTAACTAATGGCAGAGTTACCAGATGGCTGTTATTACTATAGGAATTTAATATCACAGTGTCAGATAGACCAAGTAAGGAGAATCAGGTGGCAGATTTTCTTTCTAGACTGCAAAATCCAGGTGAGGTTGTTCCAGTTGAAGATTCTTTTCCAGATGAAAATTTATTTGTAATTTCAATAGTGAATCCTTGCTATGCTAACTTGGCCAATTATTTGTCCACAGGAAGAACACCTCCATATTTTACTCCAAAGGAAAAGAAGAGGCTGATCAAGCAAAATGCTAGATACTCATGGGTTAATGGAGATTTATTTTACACTGGTTATGATATGATTATTAGATGATGTGTAAGAAATGATGAAATAATTGATATTTTAAAATCTTGCCATGATGAACCGTGTGGTGGGCATTTTGCATCTAAAAGAACAACATTCAAGATTCTTCGTCTTGGATACTACTGGCCATCTATTTTTAAGGATTCCAAGAAGTATGTGAAGAGTTGTGATAGTTGTCAAGGAATGGGTAGGCCAACAGCTACAGATGAAATGCCACTTCAGCCTCAAGTACACTTAGAGCCATTTGAAAAATGGGCTCTAGATTTCATAGGACCCATCAATCCAACTTCAAAAGGCAAAAAGTACATCCTAGTATGTGTTGGGTTGTGTTATATTCTTTCCACAACTAACCTACGTAGTGAACCGGGGTGTTAGAGGGGGGGCAGAGCCCCCCCTTCGTTGCGCCGATTGCACAGCGGGCGGGTCACAGGGGGGGCAGCAGCCCTCCTTGTTCGGGGGGTTTGAGGGGGGTGGGTAGCCCCCTCTACGGGGTTCGGGGCAGCGCCCCAAGAAAAAATATTTTGGACCCTATATTAGGTTGGGCGAACCTACCTATGGTTTTCGGTCCATGGTTTTGGACGCGATGGTTTTCGGTCCATGGTATTGGATGTTTTGGCATGTATAAATATGTATTGTAACATTGAACATAATGAAAAATCAAGATGGTAGTCCCGGTTTTGGGATCCAGTGGGAAATCTCCGTGTATATGTGTTTTATGTGTTATGCTCTCGCATTTTTATTTTTCCTGTGATTTAGAATTCGTATGCAGGTAATTTCTGTACGGGGTTAAAACCTACATTTGGTGTCAGAGCTATTTTGGCTTCAAGGGGACGCCTTTGTTGCTGAGGGGTTTCGCTCGGGCCTGTGCCAGACCCTGTTCAGTAGGAGATCTGCAAGATCGATTCTAGTGGTGAAAGAAGATGGCGAGCAGCGGAAAGATAGAGATTGAGAAGTTCAATGGTCAGAGTTTTGAGTTGTGGAAACTCAAGATGGAGGATCTGTTGGTGGATAAATATCAGTGGATCGCGGTAGATCCGGGTACTAAACCAGCGGGAGTAACCGCTGAAGAATGGAAGAAGATGGATCGGAAGGCAAAGAGCACAATACGATTGTGTGTCTCAGATTCAGTATTGTTGAATGTATCAGGGGAAGCTATGGCGAAGGCTCTGTGGGACAAGTT
>APFE030697297.1:14975-31433 GCA_000404065.3 Pinus taeda
TTAATAATATTTGGACTATAAACATTATCTTATCCTCTTGGAGCACTTCAGTTCGAGCTACGGATGTGGCACATGTAGTTTCCAGAAGGAAATACGTGTTTCTTATGGGTTACTTGAGCTATTACATGGAGGACTTCAGTTAGGACTTCAATGATTGAGTTCTGTGGAGTTGGATCAGGAGTTGATGGAGTTGTGTTCAGTTTGACTTAGTTGAACTAGTTGTATTTAGTCTAACTGATCAATAGAATAAGTGATGAGTGGTTTGAATTAGTTATTAGTTAATTCACTAATTATTAACTCATAAATCAACTAAGGAATACATCATTTAACTCAATGCATGGACAGTCCAGTGTAGACAAGTGTTAGAGATGAGTGAAAGGGCAAGACAGCTGTCAGTTGTGACTATAGTTGTGCATGTGATTTGCACAATCAGTGGGATTGAGTATTTCCAATGAGGATTGCGTGGTATATCCAAAGGAAATACGAATTTTTATCATTCATTCATCAGTATTCTCATGCAGGATTGCGCAGTGGAGGCAGGCAAGCAACGGAGGAGATTTGAGCCAGTGATTGATTCAGATCTGAGCTAGTTTGTGTGTAACAGGTGGAGATAGTACTGAGTACTTGTGAGAAGTATTGTACTGTGTATTATTAAATTTTCTCAATCAATATAATATATAGATAGTTAGGGGTTTTCAGCTGTATGCTTTCCCCGAGTACATACTGTGTTGATATGTGTGGTTGATGCTTCAATGTGCGCATGTGATTGTTTCTTTAATACTGCAAATTGATGATCAATGTAGAGGAGGTTATGTATTATGCATGTCTTCCACAATTAGTGTATAATCAGGATAATCTCTGTGAATAGGCATCATATTATTCAAAATTTCTACATATGAAAATACTAACTTAGACATTCAAAACATCAGTCATACCCAGATCATATCATTTAGAGAATAAAACATGCATCAATATTCAGATCTAGTCTTTCCATGATCAAACCACATAATGATAATACATTTAAGGCTTTATGATCTCGATCCATTAACCGTCATCAACCACATGGGTGCATCCTTAGATCAGATCAAGCAATGCATGAGAAGCTCATAACCTGCATATATGATCTAACACTTCAGAATATATTCAATACTTGCACACTTGGCCTATTGATCTTCTCCTCCTTATATAGTTTTAGGCTTTTCTCAATACCTTGGACCAAAACCAGTTAGGACCAATACCTTGGTCCAAATACCTAGGGTCAATACCTCAGACCAATTACCTCTGACCAAGTACCTTGGATCAATACCTTGGACTAAATACCTTGGTCCAAAACTTTGGTTTTCCAACATGTACTCACTTTTCCTTTTGTGAAACTGTGTGTATATGTTATACGCTCCTTTGGTTCTATTAACTCGCGTGTATATGCTCCTTGGACAAAGTGAACCAGCGTATACCTCTCTTTCTTCATTCGTTGGAGTTTGATCTGTAATCCTTTGTTGTTAACTTGATGCACTGTGAACAGTCATCTGAGAGATTTGTCATTGTGCATTACTTCTGAATTGATTCCTTTGAATTGCCCTACATTTTGTCACATTTGTAAACACAATTTCCATGCATTCTGTCACATCTGATAACTCTTCTGTAGATTCATCTAGTTACCATATACAAGTGAGCTATTTTGCTACAAGTGGGTTGCCATCAAGTACAACACATGCATCATAATGCCAACAAAATACATAAAGTGGACCATGCTGCGGCAGAGATGGGACCAAGATGTTCCAAATTTTACCAATTTGTTTCATATCCTTCACATGAAGTTATGTATCAAGGATTCTAAGAAACATTTGGTACTCAAGCGCCGTGGTTATCTACACAGGTACATCCAAGATGAGATGGAGTTCCTATACATCTCCTCGTTGAGAACGACATACCAATACGTTGTCAAGATTGAGAAAAAGTTTAACAGAAGAAGTGAGACTTTGGATCTGTGAATCCGAATCAAGGGAAACATGCCCCCAAACCATAGATCAAAGGACAAAGACAAAGCGGGGTGACCCAGGACAATTTGTCGAAGCCATGATCAAAGAAAAATACCACGAAGAAAAAGAAGGACACATGAAAAATGTGTGAGTTCCATCAGAGCTCCACTCACAACATAAGTGAGTGTCAGGCCAAGCAGTCACTGGTGGTCAAGCTGAAGGCTTTTTAATCATATGCATGTTTTGACTTTCAGTCAAAACTTGGCAAGGGGAATGAAAAAAGGAAGTAGATCATTGATGTGGAGCCCAATGCCACCGTGGCCACCACAAAGATCCAGAAGAATGAGCTTGAATATCCAAAGGAGGGGGAACACCTCTTCCACTAAAAGATGTGGGTGAAGGGTTCTCTATTGCAGTTCATTGCTGAAAATAGGAGCGAGAAGAAACTCATTTCAGCAGAGTTCATTGTTGGGACTCGCAATTGATCAGTTTTTGACCCTATCTTTTGCCGTATATTTATCCTTTTTGTAGTAATAAGCAAAAGCCTTTATTTCATAAGGATATATTAACCCCAAGGTATGGAGTGACCTTCCGTAAATCTATATTTAATTGTTTACTTCATATTCGTAAGTATCTTTTCACTTATCTATGGAAATGCTGACTAGAATCGTTAAACAACTGTCATAAGCTTGCAGGAGTATAGTGAGCAGTTGCTGCAACACGAGTAACAGCAACTGCGCAGCTGCCACAATATCAGCAACAGTAATTATCCAAAGCAGCTATTTTGTAGCCACGAACAACAGATGGCAGCTATCCAAAAGATGATGGCGTGGCATAATCAAGTGGAAGAATAGAGAAGGAGCATACAGTTAGCATGAACAGCATGGGGAAACAGCGAAGGAAATAGCAATCCCGAGAAAACAATCAGTTATTCACCGTGTACAGCCGAAGCTCCAGAAAAAGATGTATTATCATATGGTTGTAATAGCATTCTAATTTGCTTATTTTTAAACACACAGTATTAACTGAAAAGCTGTAATATTCTATTGTAAGCAGATGTCTCCTCTATAAAGAGGAGACATCTACATGAAACGGGGGATAGATAGTCAGTCAGTCTGTAATCAAGGTTTTGAAGAACATCAGCAAGTCTGAGTTCGATTGTACTTAATTTTTGGCAGATCAATATAAACTGGTTCTGAGCATTTAAATCTGTCTCCTTCTTTTTGGGGAATCTTGTGAGAAGGACTGGGCCCACCTTCCTCACAAGATTCACCCATTTGTTTTCCTGTTGATTTTGTAGATGTATGGTAAGTTCTTCTTGGCACTCTGTGTGGATTTAACAGTATTACCTCTGGTCTTCTTTGCTTTACAAGTACTCTGTTTCACTGCTTTTTGAGTTTGTTTCTCACAGGTGAATGAGAGTGTTGTGTGCGTTAGCACTTCTGATAACAGAGGCAGGTGCTGGACGTCCCCATCAGGAGGATAGGGTCCTGGTCCTCTGACAGAAGAACATCCATCATTTCATTCCTCAGATTTGTAATTCTAATTAAGTTGTTTTCATTTAAGGTACTGTAATGATATAACATAAGAAGTACGTATGCTACAGCTTTTGATGCTTTTTGGGTTTTAAGTACATACAGTACGCATTGCCTTTGAAATAAAAGGACTTTCCCTGGTCGATAATTAATGTGGCACTTGAATGTTTAATTCACAACAATTCAACTAGCCAACATTTTGGCGCCGTTGCCGGGAAGGCAACTAAAGAACTCTAAAAGCATTAATGGTTTCTTTGTGGAAATAACAGGTGTATGAGAGGACGCAAGAAACCTAATTTTACAGGCGGCAAAGGAGGAAGGAAGACTTTTATAGACGAAATCATCTCTAAGGCTGAGACATCACAGCGGACAAGTTCCCGGAGACCCCAGATCCAACATTCCTCACAGACAGATCAGCAGACGGAGGAAGTGATAGGACCTGAGAGGAAGCTGGAAGCACCAGAATATTCTGAAGAACCAGAAGTGGAACCCGAGGGAACAGAAGGCACTGAAGACAAGGCGAGCGATTCAGGGGAAATCCCGATGGAGGACAACAGAGCAGAGGGGAGAGGGGAAAACTCGCTCTCTACCCTGGAATTCCCTATCGGAGAACTCCCGAGAGGAACAACCCCCATGAAAAACATTCCACTCTCGGCATTACCTAATTTCCATGGATTGTCCTCCGAAGATCCAGACGAATTCCTTTTCGAATTCGACATACTATGCAGAAGCTATGATTACATAAACTCTAATCAAAAGCTGAAACTGTTTCCAGCAACATTAAAAGGGAACGCATTAAGGTGGTTTATGAGCTTGGGAGCTCAGGCGATCACCACATGGGATCAAATGAAAGAAGCATTTCTGGCTAAGTATCAAGACTACTATCGGACAAGAGGGAGGAAGGAAGAACTGTTCAAAATGGTCCAGAAAGAGGACGAGAATTTAGAGGATTTCGTGGAAAGATTACAGTATAATTTGCAGCGGTCTGATCATCCTAACATGAGGAAAGACATTTTGAAGACCATACTGCTAAGAGGAGTAAGAGATGATTGTTTAGACATGCTGAACATGCTTGGAAAAGGGGACATTTCTAAAGAACCATTTGAAGAAATTATTAGGCTCTGTATGCGATGTTCAAGGGGAGCAGCAGGAAGATCAAAAGGCAAAGAGAATGTGTATTCAAGGGTTCAAAAGTCAGCTAGAGGAGGAGCAACAAGAGCAGAGATAGGTAACCTATTAGAAGAATTTAAAACCGAAATGTTGAGTTCTTTTGCTTCACAGATTGACTCTCTGCAGGTCAAGAAGAAACAGGGAGAAGTAGAAGCTGCCCTGGCGATTTTCTGTTCAAAATGCAGAGAGAAACATCCACTCAGAGAATGCCCACTGGACAGGATGCCCGTATGCACAATTTGCGAGAAGGATCATGAAACACAGCAATGCCCCTCTTTGCCTGGAATCAAGGCAGCACTGTAAACAACCGAAGAGGAAGCTGAAGCAGTGTATCTAATGACTCAAAGGAGGCAATGGCCGCAAAGACAAGGTACGAGCTCTAATACAGCATTTAATCGTTGGAATAATAGTTCTCCTTTTTACCCACCCATGAATCAGGCCTACCAACTACAATGCATCTATAGTCGTACACCATCGGTTGGTTAACCAAGGACAATATCTCCATGTCAGCTAACAATTATGCCTTCCCTAGAACATCAAGCCATTCATGATGAGACATTGTGTGACGTTTCTCCTCTTGAAGTTTGTGATGTATTATTAGGAAACCATGCTTGTGGGAGCGACATGCCATATATGAGTCTAGACCTCGCTATGTGATTATTGCTTTGGGTAATTAGTTGTATATGATGCCAGAGGTAGCCCTGCATACCGAAATCATTTTTATCTTTGCAAAGAAATGTAGTAAGATCATTTCACAGACCAGGAAATTTGATTTTCTTATGATTCAACCGCGGGGCAAGAAGAAGATGGTGGCCATGGCTTCCAAATAGGTCTCCTCTGCACAATAACAACATATGGACAAGGTCATGTAGGAGTACAGGTATATTTATGCCTCACCTACTGATGAGCCTCATAAATGGGTAATTATAAGGGCTCATTTTACCTCCTAACCTAGTCAAACCAACCATTCTCTTAGCTTATTGTATGATTTTTTGATTATATTTATGCGTATAGGGTGAGTTGAGTTAGTTATTATGCCATGTGGTCTAACATGTATTTAATACAGATTATTGATGGATTTCAAGGTCAAATTAAAGGATCCATTGGTCATATTGCAGCAATAACTCGAAGTAGATAGAGGAGAGGACTTATAGGAGGGAATCCCCCTCATTTATTACTCCTTACTTCTAATTCCCCTTCATTCAGCTCGGAGTACTAGCAGCGGAATCATGCACTAGAAGGCAGCCGAGCAAGTGGAAGATGATTGATAGTTATCTCAAGTTTTGGGAGTCAAGCCTCCTTGATTTGAAGGAAGATGTTGGTAGCTCCAAATGTATAAGTAGAGAGGCCTAGGGCCTCACTAGGGTCAGATTTGTTTCTTGTGTAAACTCTGCTCAAATTTCGAGCTTACTATTTTGTGACAGTTTTATGTAATCTTGCTATTTTCTTGATAATGAATATAGAATCCTTTTTGAGCTAGCGCTAAGTTACCTCAGAGGGCTGAAGCTCTTGGGTTAGGGCCCAATCCAAGTAGCCAAGCTTCTCTTTACTTTTATTTATATGCTTTACTTCGGTTTGTAGATTAATTTGTTGTTAGATGTATTTTTATTATGGTTAAGAATAGGTTGCTTTTGAGGATTTAGTAGCTTGCTTCCATTTATGCTTTCTGTAGCAGGTTAAGTAGTGATCAGAGAAGATTCAAAAGGATAGCAACAGTGCCTTGGCCTCTCTTCCTCCCTCTGGGACCATAATTTGAGGCAAAGACTCTCTTGCTGCCCCAAAAACACAAATTTTCCTCATTCCTAGGACTTCTAGTGTTTGCAGCTCTCTAGTAGGTTGATAGTCCAGTTTTGCTTTTCTTTAGATCTTATTTATCATGTTCACTTCCTGATTGGCAATAGTCCTTTTGCATGCTTTCCTTTCTTACAACATTTTTCCTTCTATACATCCTAGTTTAGGCCATTTCAGTGCAAAACTTTGTTTTTCCTAGGATGCACTCATTTCATTGGTTGCTTGATTTTCTTGGTTGATTGTTAGTTTCTATGTAGCATATATCTTCCACCAGTAGGCCATCTTACCAAAAATCACACCCTCCATCTGATCCATTCCCTATCGGTCTCCCAAACCTCACCTCAATTATTCCCTAGCTTCCTTCATTTTTCATAGAACTTCTTCCTCTCTCCTTGAGCAAACCCAATCATCTTTCTCTCTCCTGGTGATTCATGGTAGACCTTAGGTGCCCTAACACCTCATTCCAACCTTCATCCATATTTTCCACCCACTTTCACACCCTAAAAATAGTGAAAAGTGCTCTCGGCCTCCTCCTGTAGGCCTCATGTAGTTTCCCTGTTTTCCTCCTATAGTTTTCCTGTGCCCTCCTGTAGTTTTTCTTGTAGGATTTCTTTTGAAGGCCGAGTGTGGGAAAAGCCTCCATAAGGCAACCTGAGATCTCGTAGGACCCATCCACATCATCCTACATCCTCCCAAGCTCCAAAACTACTCTCTAATGCCACCTGTTCGCTGCCACACTCACACACAATAAATTAGATGCATGTTAAGTTCACATAAAAACACATAAAAATCCAAAAATATGTTTTTTGCTTATTTACTTCTAGAAATAGCATGGTTAGATTTTTTTTACTTCCTTGATTAGGTAATGGCATTTCTTTCATGGTTTTCATAGTGTTTTGGGCAAAAGTAGAATTAGCTTGTGAATTAGGGTTTACTAGGTTTTGCTTGACATTCTAATCTTTCTCCTTTCTGCAATTAGAGTAGCATCTGTAGAGTAATATTTTTTTCCTTTCATCACACATAGAGCTTCTTCTGAAATCCATAGAAGTTGGCTTGAGCTCCTAGTGGTCTCGCGCAGGCTGACCCAGTGACAACCTGCAATGAGAACTAGTACTTGTGCATATAGCACCGACACTTCCCAGTTTGTTACGAACTATCGAGTTGATAAAAGTAAAGTTGGAAGCCCAAGAGTTGCAGCATTCTTGCTGTAATACTGGCTCTCACCACTTTTTGGCACTGTTTTCGGGGAAGCATCAGAGTATTCTGTGATTACTACTTTCTTCTATTTCCTATTACAACATTCTGCTAATAGTTTATTTCGGCAAAAGTAGACTAGTCATTTCTTTTCTTTTAGTTCTACATTTCCTTGCTTTCCTTTTCAATTCTGCAAATTTCCATTCAGCAAGTTCATTTCAGCTAGTTGCAATTTGTTTTGTTCAATCACAATTTTAGTTTCTGTAGGTAATTTCAGTGTGGGGAAAAAGAAACAAAAAATCCCAACCAAAAATATTTGCTTTCATTCCTCTTAGGAGTAGAGATAACTTAGGAATTTTTTTTCCCAACACCCCCACTAATTCACATAGCCAACCTTCTCTCTTCTTCGATGGCTGCAATCAAGAATAACCCTTAGGTGAACATCCAGACATATTTGAAAAACCTATAAGGGAAGAAGAAGAAGAAAACATTCCTCTGGAACCAATGGTTGAAAACAAAAAATGCTAGGGGAAATGGAGAGAGAATATAGGGTACCTTCCCCATTCGGGATACCAATGGGGACACCAAAATGAAGAATATAAGTCCTTCAGCCCTACCTCACTTCCATGGTCTGACTACAAAATATCCTGACACCTTCTTGTTTGAGTTTGTTGTCATCTGTCGAACTTATGGCTATGCAGAAGACGAGCAAAAGCTGAAACTGTTCCCTTCTACTCTCAAGGATGCAACACTACGCTGGTTCATGGGATTACCTGGCAATAGCATCACAACTTGGGCTCAGATGCAACAGGTCTTTAATGACAAGTCTCGAGACTATTGTAGGTTAAAAGATACTAAAGAAGAAATCTTCCGAATGACCATAGGAAGTGATGAGTCCCTGGAAGACTATGAAGAGAGGTTCCAGCTCAGTTACAAAAGGGTCGGGTGTACACTTGACCCTGAGTCTCTGAAGTTTGTCCTACTCAGGGGAATCTAGGAAGACCTTTTAGACACCCTCCATCTATTGGCTGGGGGAGACATCTACCAATTATCCTATGAGGACATAAAAACTGTTTTTAGAAACCATTCTAGAGCAGCTAGAAAGAAAGGTAGGGGGAGTCAACCCATAGCCAGTACCTCTTCTTCCAATTCATCCATTAAAGGTGAAATTGGAAACATGCCGGAAGACTTCAAGAGTGAGATGTTGCAGACTTTTTCCATGAAAATGGATACCTTACATATCAAAAGAAAATAAGAGGAAGCAGAGAGGGCTTTGGCCAAGTTTTTCCCTAGATGCAGCAAGAGGCATCTTAGGAATGAATTCCCATTAAAATCTGTAGAGGTTTGTTCAGTCTGTGAAGAAGATAATGCTATAGATAAGTGCCCTTCCTTGCCCGGACTTAAAGTTGTATACCAAGGGGCCGAAGGAGTCACTGAAAAGATCTATTACATAAACCAAAGGAGGTCGTATGGACCTAGACCATACTAGCAGGGGATGCAAGGGACATCTTAGGCATACTATAACCCCAACCAAGTCACCTCCATACCTTCTTGGGCCCCCCCTGCTCATCCTTCCTTGTCCACACCTCCTCCTTGGTCCTTCACATCTCAATATCATGCCCAACTAGCCACCCATTCTTTTCAATCTTATGCTTAGCCGCAACCTCAGTGGAATGCATCTCATCAGGGGTGGAGGCCTTAATACAAATCTTTTCCCGCTCTTCTACCTCCACCACCTACCCAACCAAAACCATTACCTTCTGCTCCACCAAGGCAACCCCAAATGCCTACCCAGCCAAATCTGAACCTGAACAACAGACAGGTTCATCAAGTGTATAGTGGGGAACAATCATGCTCAACTTATGCTATGGAGATTCAAGAAATTAACTTGAAATCCAGGAAAGTTTTCCCAGATAGCTAGCCTCCACCCAGGGAGGTTGAGGAAGATAAAAAGTAAAGAAAACCTAAAGAAAATCCACCCTTTCCTGAGAGACTATCCATGACAATCTAGCCTACCCCAGAAGAGACTGAACTCCTAGGAGAATTGAAACATTTATGTTTTGAAGATACCACTTCTCCAAGCCATAAAAGATGTGCCTATCTACAATAGGTTGATCAAAGAGAATTCCTTTAGGAATCTAGGAAGGTGCAAGAGAGATGCCCCAACCATCAATGTCATAGGACAACTGTCTGACGTGATGTTGGGGCAGGTAATCTGTCCAAAATATCTAGACCTTGGAAGCCTAGTAATTGATGTCCACATCAATGGCACAATGGTCCCACATACCTTGATTGATCTAGGAGTTTCCATTAATGTGATAACAAAGGACAATGCTCAAACTTAATCTCTAAGGCTCCTTGAGGAAGACCACGATAGTGTTGCAGTTAGTAGACCGCTCCACAATGACCCTTGAGGGGATTGTGGAAGATGTGATGGTCTCCATTGATTCTTGGGATTACCTTGCTGATTTCTTAGTTCTCCAGCCAAAGTCAAAGCTCACTGGGTATTCTCTCATTCTGGGAAGACCCTGGTTGGCTACAAGTGATGCCTACATCAGCTGCCGAGCTGGGAACATGACCATAAAGAATGGGCACATGTCCAAGTAGTTAACCCTATATCCTCCTTCCCAACCTTTTCTGGAACATGATCTACCTCTTTGGTTGGAGGAGGATGAGGATGAAGTTTATTTTGCACTACTTTGTACATTAGAAATTGCCATGGGGGCAAAACCGCAAGATGAGGATGATATGATTGAAAATTTGATTCAGAATCCACCTTCCAGTGTATCACCATTAGAAGACATAGTAAGAGAAACCCAAAACAGAACCTCAACTGATCTCTATGTGGCCGACCCCACTCCTCTCCGTGTTAAAAATATGGAGTTTGGCCCAGAAAGAACATTGAAAATCAATCCATCGCTATCTAATTCCCAGGAAAATGAGCTATGCAGCATACTAAAAAAACATCTAGATGCCTTTTCTTGGAATTATAAGGAGATGAAGGGAGTGCACCCTTCAG
Source organism: Pinus taeda (assembly GCA_000404065.3). NCBI lineage: Eukaryota > Viridiplantae > Streptophyta > Pinopsida > Pinales > Pinaceae > Pinus > Pinus taeda. Next base: position 25,664 of record APFE030697297.1, read on the forward strand.
TGTGTACTCATCATATATACATCAAGGAAGGTTGCAAGCTAGTTAGGCAGCCTCATAGGAGGATGAACCCAACACTTAAAGATATTGTTAAGGAAGAACTGTAGAAATTGCTTGATGTAGGATTCATCTATCCTATTTCTGATAGTGAATGGGTCTCTCCTTTGGTGCTAGTGCCAAAGGAAAATCGTAAGTGGAGAATCTGTGTCGACTATCGAGAATTGAATAAAGCCACTAAAAGGACCATTTTCCTTTACCTTTCATAGATCAATTGTCAGATGGTCTGGCAGGGAAAAAGTTCTTCTCCTTCCTATATGGGTTTAGTGGGTATAATCAGATTCAAATCAGCCCGGAAGACCAGGATAAGACCACTTTCACTTGTCCTTTGGGTACCTTTGCATATTGGGTCCTTCCTTTTGGTTTGTGCAATGCTCCAGCCACTTTCCAAAGAGCGGTATTGAGTATATTTTCTGAACTCGTTCATGATGCAGTAGAAATATACATGGATGATTTTACTCCTTATGGCTTTGACTTTCAGGAAGCTTTATCTAACCTAGGAAAAGTTCTAGATAAGTGTATTGAGATGAACCTGTCCCTCAATCTAGAAAAGTGTGAAATTTTGATGATCGAATAGACTGTGCTAGGTCATGTAATATCTCAACAAGGACTGTAGGTGGACCCCAACAAAATTTCCATCATCGAAAGGGTCCCACCTCCTCAAAAGGTGAGAGATGTCAGAAGCTTCCTAGGCTTAGCAGGATATTACAGGAGATTCATTAAATACTTCAGCAAGTTATCCTCTCCTTTGTTTGGCCTCCTAGGCAAAGATGTTGAGTTCATATGGTCGGAAAACTGTCAAGAGGCCCTAGATACCTTGAAGAGCAAGCTAGTGACTACCCCAATTCTCAGAGGCCCAAACTGGGCCCTACCCTTTCACATTCACATAGATGCCTCGAACAAAGCAATAGGAGCAGCCTTAGGACAAATTGATGAAAAGTTACCTTATGCCATATACTTTATAAGTAAAAACTTGTCAAAGGCATAGTTAAACTATACAGTGACCGAGAAGGAACTATTAACTATCATGCATTCCTTCAAAAAATTAAAACATTATATCGCAGGCTATCAAACCTTTGTGCACACTGATCATGTTGCAATTAGATATTTAATGAACAAACTAGATGTAAACGATCCAATTATTAGATGGTTTCTTTTACTGCAGCAGTTTGATCTGACCATTATTGATAAGCCTGGTAAAGAGAATGTTGTTGGTGACTTTTTGTCTAGAGTAAATTTGCCTGTAGGTGAAGAAGGAATGGTGGATGACCAAATGCCAGATGAGCATCTATTTTCTATATCAGTACTCCCTCCATGGTTTTCTAATATAGCAAACTACTTGGTTTCAACACAGTTCCCACCACACCTATCCTCAAAAGAGAAGAGCAAGATAGTAAGGAAAAACACCCCTTTCACCTGGATTGGAGGCAATCTCTTCAAACCTAGCCTAGATCAGATCTTGAGAAGATGTGTCAGGGATGAGGAATTCTTTGACATCCTCTTGACCTGTCATGATGGGACTTGTGGAGGTCATTTTGTAGCAAGAAGAACTGCCTTCAAGATATTTCAAGCAGGCTACTATTGGCCCACTCTTCATCAGGATGTGAGGAGATACACGAGCCAGTGTGATCAGTGTCAGAGGATGGAGAACCCCACTCCAAAGGATGAAATGCCCATGCAACCTCAAGTGACCTTTGAGCCATTTGAGAAGTGGGGCATGGACTTTGTGGGGCCTATCAACCCCCCTTCAAAGTAGAAGAAGTACATCATTTTGTGCACCAACTACTTGACAAAATGGGCAGATACAGAAGGAATCAAAGTAGCGACAAAGGAAAAAGTAGCTAAGTTTTTGAGGGAAAACATATTCTACAAGTTCGGGTATCTGAGAGAGTTGGTCATAGACCAAGGCAGTCAGTTCACTTCCAACCTGATTGAAGACCTGGTCACACATCATAAGATCAAGCACAGGACTTCCACCTCTTACCATCCACAAGCCAATGGGTAAGTCGAGGTCACTAATAGAGCATTGGAAGGGATCCTAACCAAGGTAGTGATCAGCAATAGAAAATACTGGGTGGACAGATTAGTTGAGGCCACTTGGGCCTACAACACAACATGGAAGACCACCACCGGGTTCACACCCTATAAACCGGTCTATGGAAAGAAGGCTTTGTTTTCAATAGAGTTTGAATTCAATACCCTAAGGATGGAATCTCAGCTGGACCTAGACCTCAACCATGCACAGAAGGAGAGATTACTTCATCTCAATGGATTGGATGAATACAGATTGCAAGCCCTTCTCCATATAGAGGTAGTTTAGCTTCAGAGAAAGATATGGCATGACAGAAATATCAGGGAGACGCAATTCTAAGAGGGAGATTGGGCACTACTTTATGATTCAAGATACAAGGATTTCAAAGGCAAGCTAAGGAAAAGATGGTTGGGACCCTACATTGTGGATAAAAGAAATGACAATGGTTTAGTTCTGATCAAAACCATTGATGACGAAGCCATTCCCATGCTTGTTAATGGACATCGATTAAAAGTATAAAAAAAACCACTCTCCAAGCGAGAGATTATTGAAGATTTGAATAAAACAATGATGGTAGTGGAGCATGTCTGAGCTTCCACTTCACCCACTCACTGAAGAAAAGATATAAAAATAAGGACTCAAGTGAAACCTCCATGAGGCGCTTAAGTCCCATCATGGGTTGAAAACCTCTTCTGAGGCAGCCCAGTGACGTTGAAAAAAGAAAAGGGAAAATAATAAGATCCCTAGGTGAAAACCTCCCTTAGAGGTGCTAAGGGCAGGAAATTAAGGCGAAAACCTCTTTGAGGTGCCCTAGTTGTTTTTAAAAAAAAAAGAGAAAGAAAAAATGAATTTTTATTACATTGCAGGTTTACATAAGGACTACAGGGAGCAGAAGAAGGTGCCAAGGGGACCCTGACATTCATACCAACATCCATCTCATCTTCTCCACACTTTCCTCCATCGTTTTTGGCATCTCTTTCACCCCATTGTACCTCTTCTTCCAAAATTGTGTTTTCTACAAGAGGCTCTGTGCTTTCTACAGGAGGCTCCTATAGGAATTACAGAGAGCCAAAAGTTTCTACAAGAGGAAGTTTGAGGGACAAGGAATGCTTCATGAGGAACCTATCATCCCTCTTACCATCTCCAAACCTCCTTGCCATCATTTCCAAGCTTTCATCACACTCCAAGCATCCTTATTTTTTCCTTCCCAAGAAAAAAACACAGAAAGACAATTTTTTCAGTTTTCAAAAAAATAAAAAATAAAAGGAGGACAAGGCACCATCAACTTTACTTGAAGCTTACCTACTATCCTTCCATCATTCATCTCTACCTCTAGCATCATTCTCAAGCTCCAAGCACAGGGAAATATTTGAAGTTTCAAGGGGAGAAGCAACTACATGAGCTCCTGTAGGAATTCCTGTAGTAGTTGATCCCATAGAAGTCCAATACCAATAGCAAGAGAGTGCATATCTGTAGGTTGGAAAGGAACACACAGCTTAGCTCCAGCAAAATAAGAACCTGCAAAAACACACAACAACCCCTTATTAAGTAGAGACATCATGCATGAAGGAAAATGAAGGCATGCAGTAGAGGAAGCCACAGCACCTCACAGTTAACGGCAGCAAATACACTCGGATCATAGGTAAGTAGCTAAGTCACTACTCTATCTGCATTTGTATAATTAGGAATCATACGAAGGCAACGAGATGGTTGAGATCGAAAGAGGGAAAGGTGGCCAGTTAACTTGGCCACCTTCATTTAGTTGACTCCACTTAACCGATATGTCACCCACACGTGCGCATAGTTAACTCAAGCAAAAGATGTGTAAGGACAGGTAGTGGGAGGAAGAGTTAACTCCAGCACAGTCATGATGGGATGATTACAAGGGGGTTCATGATGACCAAGCAGGTTGGGACCAACAGTCCTAATTGAGGCAATGTACACCTTGTCAGCTTAGCACTCATAATCGAAAATAGCCATAAAAAGTAATGAGCACTCCTCCTTGTGCATTGTCACCACCTTTTCTTTAGTTTCTCCTCATAACCATCTACACAGTAGTCTTCTTATGCCCCAACAGCCTCGTATCCACCATCCTCCATCGACTTCCACCATATTTTTTCTCTCGGCATTTTCTACAGGAGCATCTACAGAAAATCTACAGGAGCACCTACAGGAAATCTATAGGAGGGACAATGGGCTTCTACAAGAGGGGCAGTAAGTCATTTTTAAGGGAGGAAACATGATTTTTGGCTTGAATTTTAGTCTGAAGAGGTAGGTTTCATGAATGCCCTCTGTTGAATAACAAAATGTGAAACAATTGGTCTCAAATTGAAGATGAAATGAGTCTTTAAGAGAGTAGAAGTACATAAAAAAAATTCTTGTTTAAAAAAAAAAAAAAAACCACAGCCCCCTCTATTTTTCTATTTCACTCAAAATTCTTTGTCTCCACCTCCATACTTGGTTTTTCAAAAGAAGTACAGGCAGTATGACAGGGGGTTTATGAGAAAAGAGCCCACTAACTCCACTAGACTCCATGCACATCCTCAAGTGGTGGAAGTATTCACAAGGGAAAACTGGATGAATTTCTTTGAGAAGTTTAGAGGGTTTAATGATGAAATTTCCCATGAATTTTCTCTCTCTCTGGTCCCTCACATAAGAACTCATGCTATTGTAACCATTAGAAGCCTCTCCATTGAAATAATCCCGGAATTCATTAGTAGATTCACTACCCTTCCTCTTGGGTTGCCTTGGAGTAAAGATGAGAAACCAATTGGCCTGGCTACCAAGAGGAAATTTTTCCAAGCTAATGAAACCCCTGTTGAAGACAAAAATTGAATTAGGAGGGCTAGTATACCATATCCCTGGGATGAGGTTAACTACCAATTGATCAAATATATTTCTTGTGAAGGGAGGCATAACATTGTTTATGGATATCATTTCAGAATCCTCCAAGAATTGAGATATGGCATGGATATCCCAGCACATCAAAAGCTTAGTATCGCTTACTTTCTCCTTCAATCCCTCATTGACTCCAACACCAAGGCACAAATAGGAAATTCACAGCAGCTAGCTCACCATGGTCTAATCAATATGCTAGTAGAAGAAGCCCTCCATATCTTTACACTCCCTATAGCATGGGAAGTTTTCAAAAATATGACAGCTGAGGATGACATCAAGGCATTAACCTATGATGTCAGTCTTGCTATCAGTGAGGAGGGAGAATAGCAAGGAGGAGAAGATGAAGCCAATGGTGACATAACAGAGTAGGAAAGGAAGGAGGAAATAAAAGAAATAGAGGAGGGGAAAGTTGAAGAGACAGAGCAAGAGGAGGAAAAAGAGACAGAAGTGGGAGAAAAGGAGGAAAAGAGGGCAGAGCAAAGAGAAGAGTCCCCTGAAACTTGGGAAATAAAAGAAGCAGCTTCCCTCACTTCCCTTAGTACACCAGTCAAGCAGAAGCAGAAGAGGAAGATAAAAACCTCCATGTATTTCAGGGCAAGAAAGAGTACCTGAATTAAAATACGCAAACCTCAACCCTCATTAAAGACTCCCATTAGCATTGAAGATTCACCATTTTCCAAGGTGAAAGAATCTCCATCCAAGACACCCATAACCTATGAAAGGGGGACTCCAAGATCTTCTACATGGAAGGGAAAGGCAATTCTACAGGACCCCAAACCAGACCTA
>APFE030697297.1:52626-101670 GCA_000404065.3 Pinus taeda
TCGAACTTATACTGCAAGCATATGCTATCCCCATCAAGCTTGTTAAAAATAATCGGGGCACTCGCCAGAAATGGCGGGGGAAAAAGAAAAATTTTGGAACCATAATCATAAGTCGCGTCGGTAGTATGTCGCTCTTGAACATGGCACTCCTCTGCTTTCGCGTCAGGGTGGGGATATCTGATTTGGCTTTTCACTTGCCTCCGTGGGTTTGGGTGATCCTTTTTTACCTCTCATCTGCTCACTACCTCGTCATCGTGACCTCTGATCTAGTGATGTCAAATACTGCCAACTTCACTGTCATGCTGTCAATATGTTCAAGAGAAGTTCACCTCTGAAAAAAGAAAACCGCCTCCGCTTGATAGTTCATAACTCTCATTTCACAGCATTGTATCTTCCCGTCTCACGTCGATGATGTGGGAAACATTATGGCCCACCTTCGACAAAGACCACTTCCTGTCGAATTCAGCTCATTATCCAGGAAAGTGGCCTAGAGACTCCCTTCCGGTACCTTGGAGCTTGCATGCCTTAATGGCAGGTTCTTCGTATTCGACGTGAGGTTTTCATCATTGGCCTCCGATCGAATAACTCTACGGGTGTTCGACATCGACTCATACATTCACACGCCGTAGACTGTACCTGTAGTACCTTGAGGGCCATTGTCATTATTGGTGGTACCTCTCGCGTCTGTTAACAGTTTTCATTATTGACTGGTAATCAGACGATCTCCAAGCATGTTCGACTTCAGCTTACATGTTCACCTGCTTGGACTTGTACTCGTGTTCGGGTCGAGATGGAGCGCAAGACCCTGGATTATGTCTGTTGTAATCCAGGCGTGATTTTGATACATGACTCTTTCGCTGGATGGCTGCGACCATACCAGAGTCTATTCATCGATCCCGACTAGATGGCTGCGTCCATACTATGGATCTTGATTATTATGTACTCTGTCAATGGATGGCTACGCCCATACCGCATACATCATGTATTTGAACTATCATACTGTATCTCTCTATGCAGGTTCTCGGCGGCAGTTCGATATGATCTTGTAAAGCACTTCACCTCTCTCTCTCTCTCGAGGCTCATGCTTTAGGGGGCATCTGTTACGCAGTAAGTTGTCACCGTTGGTCACCGTCCTTGTTGCACCCCCGCTGTCACACATTGGAGGACACATTTACGGACCTGTGACCAGTGACATAACTTGAAAACACTTGCATTGAGGCCTCCTGAGTATGAGTTCAATAACCCTGAAGACACCCTCTGAAGATTAACCTTGGAAAATGCCTTTTTCCCATTAGCGCGGTCCACAGTGTATTAACCCGCGCCAATGGCTCAGTCCTTACAAAGAGGGCGCGCCCATAGGCGCGCTCTGTCCCAGAGCATGGCCCGCGCCACACAATTTGGGCATGATTTTTGGCCAGCGCATGCTAGAATGCTTTTTCCTCCGTGACTCATCCAGTTCCCTGAAGGAAAAAGCCCACAAAAGCAGTCGACCGTCGGCTTTTCTATCTAAGGCAACTCAACTCAATGGCGATTATGGGACATTACCAAAACTCAGAATGTGTCCACATACAATGCATATCTCCTCTCCCCCCATCTATAAAAGCCTGTCTCCCCATAATGAACAGGCTAGTTTTTGGAGGCAAATGTTAAAAGTGCAAAGAGTGAACAAGCTAGTGAGAGAGATAGTATTGAGCTAAGAGCTGAAAGAAAGGTTATGCTGCTGGATTGTGGAGAGAGAAAGTGATTTTGCAAGACATGTCAGACTGACTACCGACCCAGCTAGAGGAGATTTGCAGCGTCAAGCCTTAAGTGGTTGTAATTTCTTCTCTCTTTTCTATTTAATGATAAGCGACTGTTATTATGGTTCCATTCATGTGTTCTACTGGTAATATGTGAATTATATCTTGCTTGACTGTTATATAGCTGTACGATTTTGGATTTTATGCTTGTTTGTGGGTTTTTCTTCATTTGTGCAGGTGTCCATGCGTGGATAGCGACCGGCCAGATCTAGAGGACAGGAGCGACACTTCTCCCATAGCAAACAGCGTTGGATCCCAGGTTGGTCTCCCTGATCGACTTCTAAATTGTATAGCTAGGAACTTGCATGCAGCGTGATTGATTTTTGCTAGACCCCCGTGGGGCTAGTGGGATCCACCTCTGTCCGCAGAGGGGATTTACCTCCGCAACAGGTCTTCTTCGTGATTCCAGGCATACTTCTTTGATTTTGAGCTTCTCTAGTCATGATTGTCTTATAGGCAACACATTGAGCTGCTTTGTGACCAAAGTTATGGCAAGAGAAACATTGGCCATTGAAGAAATTCCTGTGACTATCATCTAACCGATTGTAGTTTCTACTGACATCCATTCTTGAAGAAAATTGGGAAGATTTTACCTGTGGTTGGTTGTAGCTTCTGGTTGTCCTTAGGGTAGCTTACCCCCGATTTTCTTGATAGTCTTTGTTCGTTCTTGAGGAAGACTTTCCCTGATTTACCTGATGATTTCTATTTTGCTCACTCCTTCTTGCTGCATCAAGATAACTTTTGGAGGTGGAAGCTTGAGATGCTTCTCCATTATACCCCAGACCTGTCTTGATTAGAGGGGAACGCTGCACATTGATAATCTCATCCAGAATTTCATATCCTTTAACAAATTTAAGATTTAGGGCCTTTGTTTTCTCAATTTCTTTTCTAAGACCAACAATTTCACATTCTAACTTCTCAAGAAATTTTTATTTTTCATCAAGTTGAAATTGCAGAGTATCAATGATCACATTCTTTTCTTCTAAACATGTTTTGAGTCTAGAAATCTCTTCATAAAATCCATCCACATCTATAGCATCCATGTAATCATCATCTTCAAAAGCCATTAAAATTTTATAGTCATTACCTCGTTCATCTTCATCACTATTTGATAGTCCATCACTGCCTTCATGAGTGTAATAGCTTTTCTTATTTGCATTATGTTTCTTGTTCCATCTAACAGGTTCCTTTCCCTTGTCGATCTTATCCTTATGAGGACATTTGGCAGCATAGTGACCTACTCTTCCACAAGCAAAGCATTTGAAAGGCAACTTACCTCTGAATCTTCTAGTTCCCCGTTGAAGATTTCTGACAAAATTTGATTCTTCTTCTTCTTCTGACATGAGTCCCGACTCATAGTATTCTCCTTTGCCTGAAGCCCTGAAGACAGCTTTTCTCCTGTCTAATGGACCTCCTTTCCTCATTTCATAAGCAGTTAGAATTCCGTGCAGCTGTGACATTTTAAGGTTTTGTAGATTCTCCTTTTCTTCTATATTAAAAACTTTAGATTCAAACCTAGGGGACAAAGATCTTAGAACTTTTTCAACCACAACAGCATCTTTTATTTCTTCACCCAAATTTTTCATACAATTAACAATCTCATCTACACGAAGAAAATAGTTAGCCACACTTTCATCATTATACATCTTGAGATTTTCGTACTGAATCCTGAGAGTTTTAATTTTTGCTCGTTTTACATGATCATCTCCTTCATAGCTCAGAACAATCTTGTCCCATATCTCTTTTGCGGATTTAAACTGCATTACCTTGACAAATTTTGATTGAGATAGGCATCCTAATAGAGTATTGACTGCCTTTGCATTTGTTTCATATTTCTTCTTCTCAGCCGGATCTGTAGGAGTTGCTGATGGAAAAGTATACCCTATATCTATGATATCCCAGACTTTTGTACCAAGAGATTGAAGATAGGCAGTAACTCTTACCTTCCAATAAACGAAGTTTGTCCCATCAAAAATATGTGGCCTTGATTGATGCTTCCCTCTCGTAGTTGCTCATGATGAAAGATCTTTCTTCAAGCGATCAATCTTCTTCTGAAGAACCTGCTCTGATACCAATTGTTGAAAATAATACTGAGAGGGGGGCGGTGAATCAGTATTATCTCATTCTTTTCAATATGCCTTCCAGATTTATACTTTAATTTATTCTTCAGATATTGATCATTAATTTGTATGTCAGTGCCATATAATAATGAACAAGAACAAAGAAAATAGATAGGCACACCAAAGAACACCAAATATAAGGTGGAAACCCATTGTGGGTGAAAACCACCTGCTGCAATATGTCTCTATCTTCTTTCAATTAGAAACTTCTTTTATAAGGATTTTGTACTGGTGCAGTCCTTTATCAGTACGCAGGCTGCAACCTGCAGAGAGCTACAACTCTCTCTCATTTTCCAGTCTCTCCTGGAAGGGAGCTACAACCCCCTTAGCTCTTTTACTTCTTTAAGGACCACGTTTCATTAATTTTCAGACATAAATCTAAACCCAGAACTCTGCAGCAGTAGATAAAAGACAGCCAACAAATGTTTTAAGATAAGTCCGCAACTTCACCAAGAGGGGCCTGTGAATATCTGCACAGGTCGGTCTTCTGCTCTGCGTATCTCCGCACCAATCGTTCTTCTATCCTGCGTATTTCTGCTCAGATCCACACCTGCACTGTCTGCCTGACAGCGTACCTCTGCACTGTGCCTTCTCCTACGCTGCGTACCTCGCACTGTGACTTCTGCTTCGCTGCGTACCCCTGCACTGTGCTTTCTCCTGCGCTGCGTACCTTGCACTGCGCCTTCTACTGCGCTGTGTACCCCCGCACTGCACTTTCTCCTGCACTGCGTAGCCCTGCACTCACGCCGTGGATCGCCTACGAAATTTTGATTAGGGCCAAATTAACAATCCACCAATGTGCCACAGTCAGTCAGATCCACAGATCTGTTCATGCGCCCGAGAGATCACGACTTATCAATAGATTCACCTTAAGTTTTCTCCTTGATTTAGATCTAGCTTTTAAAACCAATCACCCAAAATTTCAGATCTTAAGATATTCAAATTTCACAAGTACATAGCCAAGTGATCTCCTTTCCTTTTTATAGGCAAGCCTTTACTCAAACCATGGTCCAAAACCATAGGTATTCAATACTAGAAGCCCAATACCTTGGATCAATACTTTTAGATGCAAAACCATGGATCAAAACCATAGGATCAAATATGTTGGGCTAAATACCATGGACCGTTCATAAATATTCCCACGTGCACGCGCTTTTCTGCATTGGAGTGAGTGAAACTGGAGTCCGCACCTTCTGAACGAAGCACCTGCGTGTATATCCGCACTTCTTGGTCGGGGTACCTGCGGGTCCGCAGCTTCTCTTAGGATCACCTGCGGGTATCTCATTTTCCATGATTTTGAGTGCCTAAACTGAGATCTGCCACTTTTAGTGAGTTGCCATCAAGTACAACACCTATACCATAGAGCCAAACTAGAATCATAATGCCAACATTTTGGAGGTGATACAATAGCTCACAAAATTATACATGCTGGTTATTATTGGCCCATGTTATTTAAAGATGCCCATGAATATGTAAGGAAATGCAAGACATATCAAACTACCAGTGGAAGACAAAGAAAGCCAGCTTTTCCTTTGCAATAAGTCAACATTGAACAACCATTTGAACAATGGGGACTAGATATCATAGGAGAAATTATTCCACATTCTTCCAAATAGCACAAGTATATTCTTACAGCCACATATTACTTTACAAAGTGGGTAGAAGCAATTCCTTTGAAACAACCAACTCTGAGGCAATTATTGAATTCATAGATCAGTTCATCATTACCAGGTTTGGCGTACCTAATGCTCTCATTTTCGATAATGCATCTTATTTTTCTGGAAATACCATACTTGAATTTGCTATTATAAGAGGATTTAAATTGAAATATTATGTAAACTACTACCCTCAAGGTAATGGCTTAGCAAAATCAACCAATAAAAATCTTATCAAAATCATTAAGAGAATTGTTGATCAGAATCAAAAGAATTGGCACAAGTCTTTAGTATTTGCATTATGGGCAAACGGCATAACACAGAAGGCCTCAATAGGCACTTCTCCATTCAATTTAATATATGAAAATAAGTTTTCATACCATCAAACTTAGCACTCCCATCTCTAGCCTTAGTGCAGTTTATTGAAGAAAATCCCTCATCTTCTATTGAATTGAGATATAATCAAATCCTTAAATTAGAAGAAGGGAGAAAGTCAAAATTACACATGCAAAGCATCAACAGGTTATTGAGTCTTCTTTTGATACAATTTCTACCAGCCCAAAACTTTTAAAAATTTGTGATCTTGTTTTGAAATGGGACAAAGCGCACGAAGATAAAGGTAAACACACTAAATTTCAAAAATGTGGCTAGGACCGTTTTAAATCATCGAGAAGATATGTCCATCAACATTCATATTGCAAGATCTATCAAGAAAGAGAGATTCTCTTCCTATCAATGGGCTTATCTTGAAAAAATTCTTTACCTAAGAAGGTAACCCCTTCTTACTTGTAAATATTCAATTTGCAGTTTTGTTTGTTTGTTAGGAAATAAGATTGTAAATAGCCTTCTATTGGCCTTTACTGTTTTGAAAGTTGTTTAAAGAAAATAGTGTAAATATTTACTTTTGATAGATGGAAGCATTAAAGGAAAAGAATGAAGTTCTAAGGAGTTAGATAAAAATAAAACTCTAAAAACCTCTTTTATTTTTGTAAAATATTTTACAAGCCTTGAAAATACTATAAACCATCCCAAGTTTTTAAAAAGCCCAAATGAGGTTATCTGCAAAAATCAAAGACTTATCCAAACCTAGCATCTACAACTCTTAAATTGTCATCCATATTCTCTTAAGGAGTAAACCATTCACCCCATCCAAAAATTTTATGATTTTTCAGAGTGTAATTCTAAAATACGTTTGATATAAAAGATAAGAGGTCTCATTACAAGCCTACTTACCATGATCATAGGGAACTAATTAAACTGACATTACCAATATTGCATATCAAAACAGGGTAATGGCTTATAATTCTAAGACAAGGGGTCTCATCACGAGCCAACTTGTTCAGTTCAATTACAACCTATGAATGGCATTGTCAATAGCTGGCCACCAAACCAGGACAATGGATTTTTATCTTTTAAAAGAAAGAAGAAGATGAAAAATACAAAAAGGAAAAAATATCTGTAAACATATCTTTTTGGATTAACTCTTAGAAGTTATACTCTGAGATGGATGGGACAATGAATGATTGAATGGTTAAAAGGTAACCTTGTCGAGACTATAAACATTTGTTGGCAGCAGAGGCTCTACCTATGACAACAGAGTCATCATATAAGCTAAGTTGGAGAAGTCCCCTTGTTTTAACTTTATCAACCAATCAAGGCTTAAATAAGCTTAGAATATTTTTATTTTTAAGATGGGAAAGAAATTGCAGAAACATTTTTTCATTATATTCAGAGTTAATGATTATCTAATTGTTCTTAGATTTTTTCTCTATACTCAAAGGTTTCCAAATTAAGAAAGTCAGAATATTGCATTACTTTCTCAGAGCTAACTGTTTCTTCCAGTGAATCACCAAATGTTGTGATGTACAACAACCCCCCATTTCTAAATTTTTATCAAAAAACTTTAAATAGAAATGGGTCCCTTTTTAAGATTTAGTTAAAATTTAATGATTCAATAAAAATCGCATGCCTGGAATTAATCATATGACACATGGAAATCCTTATCAAAAGGTCCGATGCGATAGAACTAATATCCGAAACCTTTTGTTAAAATGTGATATAATATGATATATCCTTCTATGAAAAGCCCTCATAAGTAAATCTCTGATGCGATAATGCGATCGGAGATCGCATATCGCAAAATTAAATAAGGATGCATCCCAAAAGGTCTATACTAAACCTTCGATCCGATAACATAATCGCAATCAGCGATTACACATATCATGTGACACATAGTGAAAGCCCTTTCAAATTCGCCAATGCGATATTATAAAGAAAGGCATGTGTTTCAAAAAAAGACCGTCAAAAGGTATTATTAGTGGGTGCAAACCTTAAAAGCAATAATAAACGAAAAAGAAATAAATCAAACAGTTTGCTAATTATCCCTCTGTCTTATTATATTCCTTACCTTTATCGCAATCAAGGCTATCAGTCCAAAACGTTAAGCCTGACCAATGATGATCCAAATCGGATCCACAAAAGACTGTCAAGAACATTGACTGTATCGAGTTGAACATATCCTTGAAAATTCCAAAACAGTGATCAAAAATTGCCTTGAACCAGTGGCAATGGCCGCCAACGTGGAACGACGAGGACCTTAGTCAAAGCGCGCTGACCGAGGCCCATGGAGACTACGCAGGAGGTCAAAGTAGCCCCTGGGAGCCCCGGATCAGGAAAAGGAGGCGATTTTGATGTGCGATTAGCACTAATCATGCATCGTTGGGCAAACAAGGCTAAAATGGAAAAGCCTTAAGCACTTGGTCGCGTTGGGGGCCGGAGAACTGCGGGCGGAGAAACAAAAAGCACTAAAGGACAAAGGCGGGACCCGCGCTCTGTAAAACCAGCGGTATCGATTGGGGCGCCCTTGAATGGTAAGAGGTTTTGGACAAGAGTGGAGCAATCCCACTCAGCGATCGACGTGTGGCAGCGGAGGTGAGAGAAAAACCATTGCGATCACGCGCTATCGGTCGAGCAAGTCAACCATGCTCGACGTGCGTATGACGTTGGATCTGGAGGAGCCCAGATTGGACGGCTAAGATTGCGCCTGATGGAGGAAGCAGAATCGACAGGGATTAAGCCGCATTCTAATGGGATTTGGAGTCTGTTTGACTGCCACGGTGGAGAAAGAACGCATACATGACGTAACGAAAGAAACAAACCGACAAAGCATGCTGGCACCAGTTAGATGGAGACACATGGCCACTTTCCGAGTGTTCATGCTGACGCCGAACAGGGAACTCCAAGCGCAGCTACAGAAGGTGAATTGACGCAGGTGGGAGAGGAACCAAACAGGCATAGGGATCGAATGGCTAAAGCCATGAACAGAGACAGTTGAAAAAAAAAAAAAGGATAATTGAGAGGAGTTCGAGCGACCAAGAGAGACAGTGAACAGTGCACCCCGAGAGGAGGACTGAACACAGAGAACAGTAAAGCCAAGCAGAGGAGACAGAGGGCTGCGCTGACCACAGGCAGCATCGAGCACTAGAGAGCTTGAAGATTCAACCTTCCCATAGAGGAATCTGTCCGGACTGAGCATCACATTTGGCTCTTCCCACTATAGACCGAGGGTCACAGAGCTGGTAGGAAGAAAAAGAGTCTGTGTACTCCGAGTGGCTTGGGGAATCCAAGAACCACCCTGCCAAGAAAACCTGCTTCAGGAGAACTCGCATTGAGTCCCTATATTTGTAATTCTCTGCTTAAAGACACAATAAAACAAGGCAACCACTGAGAGCTGGACAAGAGATGTAGCCCTCGAGAATAGGGGTGAACTCCTTATTAAAAAATTGTTTGTGTCTTTGTGTTTCTTACTGTATTTCTCTGCCATCTCTCCACTTATTTTCTGTGTATTGGAAATCTGATCGATCTGTTGTTTCAATAACATAGAACACGCACACCAGCACATGAGTCTGTAATACCTTTTGTTTAATAAAGATTCAACTGAGGTCACTCATAGGGTGTTATCAGATCAAGTGGTATCAGAGCTCTAGGCTGTAAGGTTAGACAATCTTGTGTTGGGTTAGCTGTGAATGCTCACTAGATCAAAGCTCAAGTTAGGAGAAGGAGAGTTGGTGGAAACTAATCCTGAAATTGGGAGAGTCTATTCTCAGAAGACAATGTCAGAGGAAGGTTCTATAGGGCCAGACCCTCAATTCATAGAAAGTTTCCTAGCTATAAAGTCTATGGTAGAAGAAATATATAGGGACTTTAGAAAGCATAGGGATGAAGATTCATCAGGTTCTAAACAAGATAAAGAAAAATATGAGTCTCATTCCCATGACCACTCCAAAGGAAAGGGGAAAGAGGAAAGCTTTCTCACACCTCCTAATAGCCCTGCGCATAATAAGAAAGCATCTTTGATTAAGCTAGATGTAAAATTTGATTTGCCTATATATGATGGAGAGCTAAATGTTGAAAAGTTGTACAATTGGATTGGACAAATTGATGTGTATTGCAGGGTACACAACATAGACTCAGACAAGAGTAAGATTCAGCTGGCAAGCCTACGCCTAGGAGGCACTGCCTTGGTTTGGTGGGAAGGAAGAACCCAAGCTGATATGAAGAAGCATGGTAAGACCATCTCTGTCTGGAGTTAATTTGTTACTACAATCAAAAGGCAGTTCTATCCATTGGCCTACATGCAACAAGCCATGATGAGTTGGAAAACTCTTTGGCAGTTGAGAGGGCAAAGTGTGCAAAGGTATACTCAAGAATTTAGAAAGAGAACATTGATGTTGGGTATCTCATTAGACTCGCCAGAAACTCTTTTAAAGTACATTGGTGGTCTACACAGCTACATGAGGCATACCATCCTCATGTTTAATCCCACTAGTATAGATGAGGTATCTGTACAAGCTACTCATCCAGAAGCTAGAGGAAAGAATGGAAATCCAAAAGTGGGGGACCATCCCAACCCACTGTAAGCAAGAGCAAGGAGAAAAGAAAGCATAAGTGGAAAACAAGGAAGGCTAACACTGCACAAAAATGCAAAGCTTCATGCACTCATTGTAAAAAGGAGGGGCATGATGATGAGCACTATTGAATTCTGCATCCAGAGCTTAGACCTAAGAAGTCATAGGGCAAGAAGGAGAAGGCTGTTGCAGCTATTCAGAAAGATTTGGGTTCAGACTCGGGAGATGAAACAATTATTGCAGCCACAGGTATAAAAGGTAAGAATTCTGAACCATCTACTAGTAATTCTGCTCAATATGTTATTGATGAAGAACATGAGAGAAAAAGGCATGAGCTTTTCCATATTCGAGTTATTTCCAAAAATCAAAAGATTGATACTTTGTTTGATAGTGGCTCACAAGTGAATCTAATTTCTGAAGCAATTGTAAAGAAATTGGGATTAACAACTACACCTCATAAGAAACCATACCCATTAGGATGGTTGAATGATAAAGCCCAACTACAAGTGACTAGACAGTGCAAACTCAAGTTTTCTTTTGGGTCAGCATTTGTAGATGAGGTTGAGTTAGATTTAATTCCTTTAGATATATGTGGAATTGTTTTAGGAAGTCCCTACTTGTATGATAGAAAAGCTATTTTCTATAGAGCTGAGAACAAGTATCTACTTGTTAAAGATGGAATCGAATACTTTGTAAGGGCTCATAAGCTCAAGAATAACTATACTCTCATCAACTCAGGACAGATGAAAAGAATGATAAATTCATGCAAACAGTTCTTACTAATGGTTGTAAAGGAAAAGAAATCTGATAAAACCAATGTATTTGAGGGCTGTAATGATGATCAGCAAGCTGACATAGAAAAGATTGTTTCAGAGTATGATGTCTTATTTCAAGAACCTAAAGGTCTGCCACCCAAAAAGGGAATAGTACATGATATTATTTTTTAGCAAGATGTTCCTTTGCCTAAAATTGGGATGTACAGGTTGTCTGCTTTAGAGAATGCTGAAATCAAGAAGCAGGTGCAGGAGTTGCTCGAGAAAGGGTTCATTAGGCCTAGCACATCACCATGTGGGTCACCCATTGTTTTGGTGAGAAACAAAGATGGCTTGTGGATAATGTGCATTGGCTACCGAGCACTAAATAAAATAACAATCAAGAATCCTTATCCCCTTCATCGCATAGATGATATTTTAGATCAATTAAAGGAAGTTTTTTATTTCACCAAGCTGGATTTGCATAGTGGATACCATCAGGTCAGAGTTGCAGAGCAAGATGCATGGAAGACTGCTTTCAAAACAAAGCAGGGATTGTATGAATGGTTGGTAATGCCTTTTGGCCTAACTAATGCTCCTGCTACTTTCATGAGATTAATGAATGATGTACTCAGACCTTTTCTTGATGATTTTGTTATTGTATATCTGGATGACATTTTGATTTTTAGTAAAACATGGGAAGAACATTTAAAGCATGTTAAGCAGACATTGGATGTTTTGAGAATAGAAAAACTTTATGTTAAACTCTCCAAATGTGAATTTGGCAAAACCTCTCTAAATTATTTGGGTCATATAGTAGGGGGAGGTGAATTGAAAATAGATCCCTCTAAAGTGGCAGTCATTGTAAACTGGCCTAAACCCCAGTCTACTACAGAAGTGAGAAGCTTCTTAGGAGCAGCACAATATTGGAGGAAGTTCATTTCAAATTTTTTCTTAATTGCAGCTCCCTTACATGCTTTGACAGGATTGAACAAGGTGTTTCAGTGGGGAGGCAAACAGCAGAAAGCCTTTGACATATTGAAAGAAAAGATTAGTACAACACTTATACTAGCACTGCCAGATCTACAAAGACCATTTGAGATCCAAACTGATGCCAGTGACTATGCCATGGGAGCAGTGTTGACACAGCACGGTAAACCCATATGTTACCGTTCTGAGACTTTTAATTCTACAGTAGTTAACTATCCTACATATGATAAAGAATTGTATGCATTAGTCTAGAGTGTGAAAAAGTGGAAACGTTACTTAATGGGCAAAGATATAGTGATACATAATTATCATCAACCACTTCAATACCTACACTCTCAAACTAAGTTGTAGCAATCAAGACACTATAGATGGATGGGTTTTCTACAACAGTTTCATTTAATGATCAGATATAAAAAGGGCATACATAACAAGGTTGCAGACATGTTATCTAGACCCATTATAAATGCATCTACCCTACTTAAGCATAATTTTGTGCTGCATGAAAGCTACATAGAACAGTATGCTCAGGATATGGACTTTAAATATGTATATGCAACTTTGAGTCAAGGCAAAAGAGTAGAAGAATTGGACTATCATGTGAAGGACCAACTCTTATATCATTGTGGGAAACTCTGCATTCCACAAACTGAGAGAGTAAAGATAATTAGGGAAGTACACACTTCTCTGATATCAGATCACTTTGGGGTAAGTAAAATAGTTGCATAGCTGCAAAGGTTCTGCTATTGGCCGAAAATGAGTGAGACAGTTCTAGATATGTAAAGGGATGTGCTATGTGTGCTAAAAGCAAGCCCAGTAACAGAAAACTAGGCTTATACACTCCATTACCAGTTCCTTCTCACCCTTGGGGAAGCATTTCCATGGATTTTGTTGGAGGACTACCTAAATCTAGGAAAGGTCATGATTATCTGTATGTTGTTGTGGATAGGTTCAGCAAAATGTGTTTTTGATACCCTGTAGTAAACAAATTACAGTTGAACAAACTGCAAAATTATTCTTTGAACATGTATGGGTTCATTTTGGATTACCCACTTCTATTGTATCTGATCAAGACACCCAATTTGTGGGGAAGTTTTGGTCAAGTCTGTGGGAACTAATGGACACCAAGTTAAAGAAAAGCACAACTTTTCATCCACAAACAGATGGCCAGACAGAAGTAGTTAACAAGACGGTGATCCAGTTACTGAGAGGATATTGCAACAAACATCCTAAGCTTTGGCATGAGCACTTGTGCTATGTGTAGCATGATTACAATAGAGCCAAACACTCTTCTACACAGAGATCTCCTTTCGAGACCTGTTTTGGTTTCATCCCAAGGTCTCCTTTGGATTTTCTCCTTGGTAAAGATACCATGGTTGATAGACACAATGATGTGGACAAAGCGACTAGGTTCATTGAACAAATCCAGGAGATCCACCAGACAGTACAGGAACTGCTGGAAAAGAGCCAGGCCAAGTACAAGGCTAGGCATGATAAGCATCGGATGGAGCATAGTTTTCAAGTTGGAGACCAAGTCTGGTTGTGTATCAGCAAGGATAGGATGCAAGGTGAAGGTAAAAATCTAAAACCTATCAGGTATGGACCCTTCAGGATACTTGAGAAAATCGGTGAAAATGCCTTCCACCTTGAGCTACCAACTTACATGCACATCTACTCAGTCGTAAATGCAGACTGTTTGAGGTTGTTTGAACCTTCAATGATTGAGGACCCTGAAGAGCAGAGTCAATTACCTTCTGTTGAAGACCTGCTACCTAAATATCTTAATGAGTTGCAGGAAGATACAGTGTTGGACAGGAAGGTAAGGACGATGCGCAGTGAACAAGTGGAATACCTCAGGATTGGGCTTAAGGGTTCGAAGCCGAGCAATGTGAAGTGGATTGAGATTGGACAAGTGAGACAGCAGTTTCCACACTTAGTTGATGCTTGAAGAAAACCAACTTTTGGTGGTCCAAAAGCTTTTTCAGTGAGAAGGTCGTGATCCGAATCGGATCCACAAAAGACTGTCAAGAACCTTGACTGTATTGAGTTGAACAAATCCTTGAAAATTCCAAAACAACGATCAAAAAATGCCTTGAACCAGTGGCAATGGCCGCCAACGTGGAACGACAAGGACCTCAGTCAAAGCGCGTTGACCGAGGCCCATGGAGACTGTACAGGAGGTCAAAGCAGCCCCTAGGAGCCCCAGATCGGGAAAAGGAGGCGATTTTGATGTGTGATGGGCAAACAAGGCTAAAATGTAAAAGCCTTAAGCACTCGGCCACGTTGGGGGCCAGAGAACCGCGGGCGGAGAAACAAAAAGCGCTAAAAGAAAAAGGCGAGACCCATGCTCTGGAAAACTGACAGTATCGATCGGGGTTCCCTTGAATGGTAAGAGGTTTTGGAGGAGAGCAGAGCGATCCCACTCAGTGATCGACGCGTGGTAGTGGAGGTGAGATAAAAGCCACCATGATCGCGCGCTATCGGTCAAGCAAGTCAACTGTGCTCGACGTGTGTATGACGTTGGATTTGGAGGAGCCCAGATTGGACGGTTGAGATTGCACCTGATGGAGGAAGAGAAATTGACAGGGGATTAAGCCGTGTTCTAAAGGGATTTGGAGTCTATTTGACCACCACGGTGGAGAAATAATGCATACACGACGTAACGGAAGAAACGAACCGACGAAGCATGTTGGCACCAGTTAGATGGAGACACGTGGCCACTTCTCGAGCATTCATGCTGACACTGAACAGGGAACTCCAAGCACAGTTGCAGAAGGTGAATCGACACAGGCAAGAGAGGAACCGAACAGGCATAGGGATCGAATGGCTAAAGCCATGAACAGAGACAGTTGAAAAAAAAAAGAAGAAGGAGAATTGAGAGGAGTCTCAGTGACCAAGAGAGACAGTGAGTAGTGCACCCCGAGAGGAGGATTGAACATAGAGAACAGTAAAGCCAAGTAGAGGAGACAGAGGGCCGAGCTGACCACAGGCAGCATCAAGCACGAAAGAGCTTGAAGATTCAAGCCTTCCCATAGAGGAATCTGTCCGGACTGAGCATCACATTTGCCTCTTTCCACTGTAAACCGAGGGTGACAGAGCTGGTAGGAAGAACAAGAGTCTGTGTACTCCGAGTGGCTTAGGGAATCCAAGAACCACCCTGCCAAGCAAACCTACTTTAGGAGAACTCGCATTGAGTCCCTGTATTTTTAATTCTCTGCTTAAAGACACAATAAAACAAGGCCACCACTAAGAGATGGACCAGAGATGTAGCCCTCGAGAATAGGGGTGAACTCCTTATTAAAAATTGTTTGTGTCTTTGTGTTGCTTACTGTATTTCTCTGTCGTCTTTCCACTTATTTTCTGTGTATTGGCAATCTGATCGATCCATTGTTTCAATAACACAGAACACACACACCAGCACATGAGTCTGCAATACCTTTTGTTTAGTAAATCTTCAACTGAGGTCACTCATAGGGTGATTATCAGATCAAATGAACCTCCCGGTTGCGATATGCGATTTATTGTTGATTGCTAATTGGGAAAATCAAAGATACGCTTTAAAGGACCATCACACATATGTGTGATGCCATATGTAATTATTACGTTTATTTACCATGATTGGCAGTTATGGAGGACATTAATTTAGCAGTTAAGGTTGAGTTCTTCGAGGATTTCACCCGTGATAATACTTAATTACATTTCGTTTATCATGCGTAAATTACGATAACTATTTTTCATTTCATATTGGCTTTTAGTGGCTGTATTTCTCTGTTACATTTTTCATTGTTTGTGTAGAGCAACTCTAAGTTGATGAATCCGGAGAAAATGACGAAGAAGGTGAAGAAACCCAAGCCCCTTGTCATAGCCAAAGAAGAACCAAATAAGAAAGGGTTGATATCTGATACTACCTGCCTCGGTTTAGGTAGAGCATCTTGGGAGAGTATCTACAATTTGCTAGAAGCAGGGGAGCCTGAAGAACTCGAAGAACAGACAACAGCAGATTCCACAAGTAAATCAGAGAATACTCTCAAGGAATTGGCCTTCTCACATCTACATAGAATAGCAGCTCGAGCCAAGGTTTTATCCTATAATGATGTGGACAGGTGGATTGTTGAAAGCATCGCAACCACAGACAAGACATTCTCTACCGTAGATGGAAAAGTATTCGGGTCGTTTAGAGCAGAGGATCTTAGACAAATGTGCCATTTACCTCAGCTAGAGAAGCAGCATAACAAAGCATTTTTGGAAGCCTTCACCAAAGAGAACGACATTGAATCTAATCCTATCAGACAATGGAGGCATTTTCTGACCAAGCACAAGCATGAAACATCAGGTATTCCTCTATAGATTCATTGGCCTCTCCTTATTGTTATGTTGGTGCAATGATGTGCAGACTCTTCAGAGTCCATTATTCTGCTAAATTTTCTATAGATATGGTCCCATTAATGGAGGTTGCAATTAATGGCTATATCATGGACTGTGAAAATATTCTGTCTGATAAAATGGCCACCGAGATACTTGAATACAGAAGAAATGGGTATGTGTCTACCGAGGTGATACCTCCCTTTTACATGAGTACCTATATTATGGACACTATCTGTTTCAATTCTGAATACCCCATTCTCGGATGGAAATGGACTCCCCAAGATCCCAATCCCATTCACATCTATCATAAGGAGTTATGGAAAGCCCATTATAAAAATCACTTGTATAGAATTTGTCATGGTTTTATCCTTCCCATGTATTATGCCATATTCAATAAGCCTACTCTGAGGGTATCCGAGGAAGCATCAATCGACCTAACTGCAATTGGTAGTTGGTTTGGAGAAGAAAGATTCACTTACATAAGACTTTTCAGTAGCCTTGCCAATCCACATGTTCTTCCCCTATATATCCTTGATAAACTACTGGCCAGAGAATTAGCATATCAGATAACAATTGAAGGGATGTCAAGGACTCTCAGGGATTCCAAGAAGCACATGTGGCTGACATTTCCTCTTCGATGTGGTGCTTTTACTCTACATCATTTCAAACATGCAGAGGAGGAGGCCGAGAAAATAAAACTACTAAAACTCGCAACTATCCCAAAAAGGCAGTACGATCCTAAATCAATTGCCTACAATGTTACTGCTCAGGCCAAAATCGCCAGATTTGATCTTGAGGAGGATAGCTACGATGACTTGTTTGTTTCAGCATAAATATTTTCTCAGGTCAAACATATGGCCAAGATCAAATTAGGAGCAGAAGGACTAGAGGAATTCTATAAGCTCAGGGTGCAGAGATTGGAATCAATACCTCTAGACTTATTAAATACAGCCTCTATGGTACGACCACAAGGCCACAGTGAAAAGGAAATTATTGAGCAAACTCCCGAAATTGAAAAGATTCTTGAGAAAGAGAAGACACCAGAAAGGAAGCAGAAACAGGTAAGCAGTAGTAAACCCCTTGATATGGACATTAACATTGATCCCAAGTTAATCAAGGAGTTGGAATAGTTTGATTCAATTATCAGTAATCCTGATAAATCCCAAGGTTTTACTACACCAGAAGTGGCTTCAATGCAAAAATCAGAAGTCAATACAGTTCCGATTGTAGGAACAAGCTGCCCACCCAAGTTTCAGCATAATATAGAAATTATTCCTGAAAATCCCATTGATGAGATTGTACTGCAAATTAAAGAAATACCACCACTCGATCTCTTCTATAATCTGAAGCATAGGGCTATAGTTAAAAGACAGAGGAAGAAGAGGAAAATTGATCAAAGTCCTCTTTTAACTCCCCAGGTAGAGATGATGAACGTGGTATAGAAAGCAGAGGTCGATCCCTCAGAAGATTTAACAAAATTGTCTCAGTATGACGGAGCTTATATAGCAGCAATAATGGATAAGGCTTCATAGGTTAGCCATCTGTTGAAGGAAAAATACCAGGTAATTATTCAGCTAGAGGCACAATCGGCAAAACGACAACAAAAAATAGAGCAGCTTGAACAGCAGTTGATAGAAAGGTCGATCCCTCAGAAGATTTAACAAAACTGTCTCAGTATGACGAAGCTTATATAGCAGCGATAATGGATAAGGCTTCAGAGGTTAGCCATCTGTTGAAGGAAAAAGACCAGGTAATTATTCAGCTAGAGGCACAATCGGAAGAACAACAACAAAAAATAGAGCAGCTTGAATAGCAGTTGATAGAAGAGAGGCATCTTAACGAACAATCAAATGAGCAGTTAAAATTGGAAAATAAGAGAACTGATGAACAGGCCATCCATAAACAATAAGAGTTGGCTCAGGAATTGAGCAAACTACAGCTATTGAGTGAGCAGGGGAAGAAATCAAAAGAAGAGCTAATCGCGCAAATGAAAGACCAGATAGAACTATATAAAGGGTATCCCCAGGTAAATGAATTCAGAACTGAAGCCATGGAAATAACCAAGGCTTTGTCCCGACAATTGGATATTCTATGTCATAATATATCATTGGCCACCCCCTTATGTGATATTTCTGCATCTATGATTGAAAAATCAGTGGATGCAAGGCTTGAATTACATAAGGCAGATGAAAGATTAACTAATTTTATATCATGGCAAGATTCAAAAGAGGGAAAAGTTGCCAATATGCCAAGAATACGAGAGTCACATACGGAAATCTTGTTTCCCGAATGGGAGTCTCAATTAATAAAATTTGAGAGAGCTACATCCAAATGCAGAGCCACAACAAATAATCTAATTGAATTAATCAACAACAGTCTACATTTATCTAATATGATTACAGACTGCTCTCCGGGAAAACTCCCAAAAGTAAAATTGTTAGAACAAAAGTGGAAACAAGAGCTGACGCAAAGGGAAAAATTGATCAGAGGCATTCAAAGCCTAACATGGGAAACATTCCGGTTTTTCCTTGTTAAACCACATAGTCAGCAAACGGCAAGGAAGTGTCTCACGGATGTGATCAACTGCATGGTCCCCAAACTTGCCGATGCCACCTATACAGCTCAGCTACACTCTCGGATGAGTCAGCCACTGGAAATCCAGCCAATGCTCGCCATTTGTCAACTACAATCACAAGAAAGTGAGCTGATACAGTGAATCCATTCGACCGCCGCAGCACTACTATTTCCAGGATAAATCCCATATTTATATGTTTTTAGTTATACCAGCGCATAGAAACTTTCTTTCATAGTTTGTTGTTATTTGTAGTATTTAAAGACCCTTTGATGTTTTTATAAGGGGTCCGCAATTTTGTACTAAGACTAATCGGGGGTTGCATTACTGTACTTCCGATATATATTTTTTATAAAAGACTGGACCAGAATTCTGAATTTTGAAAAAGAAGGCTTTTATGAGATTTGCACTTTTGCATCCTGTGAAAGTATTCCCAAATTAGAAGGCAGAATTTGAATGTGATTTACATCAGAGGAGATCCAAATGCATACGGTGCTATTATCTATGTTTTCACTTTATTTCTCTATGTGAATTAGCATTTATCAACTTTGCTATTATTGATGTGTATATGTTTCTAAAAAAAATCTTTAACCTGTCACTTTTGAATGTTTCAGAATTGTCATCTTTTAAATATATATATGTCAGTGATATATTATGATCAATTCGATAATGTTTTAATTATTACTTTGTTTAATTAATTAAACAAAGTAATCATATTGTGAATGCATATTTCTATTTATCAATAAGTCATCTTTGTGTTTATTTGTTAATAGAAACAACTAAGAATCACATTGTTAGAAGAATACCCTGGATAGATTAGTTATCTTTGTATATTTTTTCACTTTAGAATAAAGCATTATCACTCTCATTATACATTACAAACCAATCACCCATCAACTCATATATCACTGGGAAACTGGTCCCATTACATCCAGTTGGAGCCATCACACCAAACGGATAAGGAGTTGCTCTAAGGTCCGGACAGGGTGGTTTTCCCCGATGTTGATGCAACGATTTTAGAGGCATCAATAGTGTCATAAGACTTGAGGTCTTCATAACTCCAGGCAAAGACATCTTGAAATTATTTAAACAAACTTATGTATTTCAGCTTTTCAACTGGAGGTAATGCTTTGGATTATTTAATAAGTTTAGGTTTTTCTTCTATTCCTATGTTACATTCTTCTATGTGATCTTAAAGGCTCCATTTTTGGTTTTCTAGCTACATCATTTGAATCAAACAAATCTTCTAATGGGACTAATCCCTTAGGCAAAAAGTTATTTTTAAGGTTTAAAATCTCATAATCATCATTAACTATTTCTTCTATTTCTATTTTTTCTAAGTTATCTATTTCTACTTTAGTGAATTTAGTGGGTTTATTTATATCTACAACATTTATATCCATCTCTCTATTTACGATGTCATCTGTTGTACAATCAATATCTATGTTACAGTTTTGGAACTCTCCCTCGGCATTCATAAAATCATAGATTTGAGAATCTTGTGAAAAAATCTATCAACATTTCAGATTATCAGGTATAACAAGCATGTGTCTTACCTCTGCAATGTACTGGTGATTGGGCTGAAAAGGTAATTTGAAAGTGCCAGAAAAAGTAGCTAGATTGTGAGCTTGCATGTTTTGCTTCCTAGGAATAGCAGCAAAATTAATTTCAAGAAGTTCCTTAATCAGATCTAGAACAGTTTCTCTATATTGGCTAAGTCTAGGATTATTCACAAAATACTCTCCTTTAATTTGTTTTATGATCAATTTCGAGTCTCCCATGATAGAAACTCTCTTGGCTCCAAGGTTTCTTACAATTTGCAATCCTAAGATTAAAGCGTCATACTCTGCCATGTTGTTTGTGCATTTAAAGTTTAATCTAAAGGCATGACCTTCAAAATGATTACTTTCCATGTTATGAATCCAAACTCCTACACCTACTCCTAATCTGTTTGTTGAACCACCAAAGTCTAGTTGCCACCTGAATTCATGAAATATAGTATCACTGTCAGGTTCTTTATGTTCTTGTTTTACAACTGCGTTATTGTCTTTTACAGTGTATGAATTACATAAAATGAAAGAATCCATAGCAGAATGTAGAGAATAAATAGGATAGTTATGTGGTTTATCTATATTACTGACCATGTATTTCATTAAAGTTTCTCTATAAAGCTTTTTGGGCTGACCAAATACTGAAACTGTGGCATAAGATATTTCCAATTGTAGAGATCCCTGCAATTTTTCTCCCCATGAGAGATATAATAGCATTCCATACTTTGGAGGTATGTCAGCAATTACAATATCCATGAAAATACTCTTACCTGGGTATTGAACTAGAGTGGCACACAAATCTTTTATCAAGCCTAGGCATTTAACTTTACTAGAATCAAAATAGAAAAGATCTTTGTATGGTCTGGTTATATCTAAATCCAATGTTTCCATGATTGCTTTAGGCATTAAATTGTGAGATGCTCCTGAATCTAACATAGCATTGTGTAAGATTTGATCATGAATAGTCAAGCTAATGTAGAATGGAGGAACACCACTTTGTTCATGTTTTCCATTTACCTCAGGACCAAATATTAACTATGGTTGATCATCATTTAGATTAACATAGTCTTCTCCTTCATCTATATTGAGTGTTTCAGTGATTTGGGCTTTGTAGGAATAATTTTTTATCAATTCTATTAAAGGAATTGATATTTTCAATTTGGCAATTTCAGTTTGGATATTAAATGGAGTCTGTTTTTTTCCTAACTGAATGATTTCCTCCTTGGCAATTGGAGTTTTTGTAGTCTTTTCTTTTTTATCTTCAGTTGGTAATTCAGTTTCTGTTTGGGTGTCCATTGTTTTACTATTTCCAATTTTTGATTTGGAATAGTTTGGGAGGAAGTTGAAATCTGAATAGCATTTGAAGCTTGAGTATGAGTTGATTTTTCGACATCTTTTGAAGTTTTAAGAGCAGCTAATTTTTGAATATCAGCTGAAGTTTTAAAAACAGTATCTGTAATGTCTATAATTTTTGGACTAGCTGCAATCTTTGGAGTGAAAGTTTTTTGGGTTTCCCTAGAGAGAGTTTGCAGCACTTTGGTTGCAGGAGCTCCTACGATTTTCTTGGTCTGAGTTTGGACAATTTTATTAGTAGGGGCTTCTGTGTTTTTCTTACTCCTAAGGTTATACTTCTTATTAACTTCATTAATGGAAAATTCATAACCTTGTTTATAATCAAAGCACTCTCCAAATTCTAACTGTGATTGTTGTAACGTGCATAATTCTTGTTCTTCTTGGCTAAGAAAAATAGTATTACCATCATTTATTCCCATTAAGTTAATCTGGGTGTCTTCATCTTCTTCATTTGGTGAGAAATTTCAGCATAGTTTTCTTGGAAAGGTGGTCTAATCTATTGATTAAGTGGCCCTTCTCTAGATTTACCAGTATTGGGATTCTTCCTAAAGTTTGGATTTCTTATTTGAGGACCTTGTTGCTGATTATCCCATTGTGGTTTTCTTTCCATAATTTCTAATCTATCCACTAAATTTTCTAAAATTTTAGCCAAAGTATCTGCCTTAACATCTGAAGTGGATGGTTCTTCCTTAATGGTAACTCTCCTCTCATTTCTCATTCTAGCTCTTTTAGCTAACAAGTTAGCTTCTACACTAATTGCATCACTTTGCATCTATTCTAAATTTGGAGGGTTTCATTCTCTCAATTGGTAAGACATATCAGTGTCAAAACCATCAGGAAATTTGATTAGTGCAAGTCTGGGGGAGGTTTGATATTTGCAGGGATTGCATTATAAATATTGTTAAACCTAATACAATAGTCCTGAATAGATTCATTAGGAGCTATTCTAATGTTTTCATATTCAGACAATATTTGTAAAGGATT
Organism: Pinus taeda; assembly: GCA_000404065.3. Classification (NCBI taxonomy): domain Eukaryota; kingdom Viridiplantae; phylum Streptophyta; class Pinopsida; order Pinales; family Pinaceae; genus Pinus; species Pinus taeda. Next base: position 75,671 of record APFE030697297.1, read on the forward strand.
TTTCTTTCTTTCCCATCTATTGATAAACAATCTATGGAAAATAATTAAATCAACAATATGACCAGCAAGTAAAGATTTAAATTGTTTCTTGACATCCCCTGCTAGTGTTTGTGCAAATAATCTCATTTGTACATCTTCTTCATCAATTTCATGTAATTCAAAATAATAATTCATTTTATTTACATGTTTTTGTGCAGTATATTTACCAGTACCATCAAACTGAAAGATTTTACTCTGGTAGTCTTGGGGCATGGCATGTACTTGAGCTGGTAAGGTCAAAGGAGTATACCTGGCAACCATGGCTAAGATTCTAGCTTGGCTAGGAGGTAAAATGGTAGTGCTTGAAGATGAACTTGAAGGGCTTACATATGAACTTGAAGTGCTAGAAAATGTAGTAGAAGTGCTAGAATATGAACTTGGAGTATTTGGAGATGGAAATAAAACTCTGGCCTGAAGAGGAAGCTTGGGGATGAATGATTATGTGGAATGAAGTGTAGTGGAAATAATAGATGATGTGGTACTAAATAAAGATGAATTTACAGACTCTGAAGGAATGGTAGAAGGCTTAGGAGTATCAACAATTAGGGCAACTAATTCAACTGATCTCAAGATGTATAGTATTCTTCTTTGATTCAATAAACTAAATAAAAGTAGGGTCTATTATAGTATCATGGACTGAAGTTTCAGATTTGGTACGAAACAATGAATGCTCAAACGATAAATCAAATTGAAGATCCTCTAAGTTTGATAATTCTTTAGGAAGTAAATTTTCTTTGATTAGCTGACTAATGCTTTCTTGACTTTCTACTTTATTATTTTTCTTAAGATTTTGTCTGGATTATCAACAATTATAGCAGGGTTTGGATCTACATGTGCCCTGGTATAGTATGTTCTTTTGGAAGCCATTTTTTTATTATTAATTTTTAATGAAACCTTTGACAACCCTAAAATGGCCTTATGGTGCAAAGATGAGATTTGGGATTTCCTTTAAGGTTTATTAAACTGAGGATTGATTTCCCCAGTATGGTCTCCACTATGTTATCACTCTAAAATTTCCCTAGGGTTTTCATGTTGTGTTTAAAGAAATAATAGAGGTAACCACAAACCTATTTTTGAGATCACGATCTATCCTTCCTAATGCTCAGAAAGGGCTCTCTCTTAGTGATTTAACTTTGTTGGATTAATCGATTTTAGGTTAGTTAGTTAAGCTTGGTTGGGTTTTGATTTGATTTGGTGGTGGAATCACTGATTTAGATGGATAGATAAATGTCTTTTTACCATTGGGCATGGAGTCCAAATGTCAAGAAAACGGGACTGAATCAAGTTCTAAAGATAGTGTTCATAAGGAAAGGTAGTTAAGTAGATTCAGATCTTTTAGGTTGGATGGTGAAGTGGTTTTTCAATTGGGGTCAAGGAGCATTTAAGGATTCCTCAAACTGGATAATGAGGGAAATGAAAGAGGTCAATTGAAACTAGGGAGTAATGAAGAATTCCCTACTCTAGATAGAAAACATCAAAATGAATAATTGTTCAAGACAGAGTGTAAACAAACTTTGTAGTAACATTCTAGTTATTTCATTCAAATTGGAAAACATGTAAGTATGTGAAATACTTAAGAAAATAACAATTTAAAAAATGAAAGATACTTCACTGAAGTGGCCCAACACATGAATCCTGTAACGCAATGCCTTTATTACTCAGTCCGGTCTGCTAACGTGAAAATGTTACAATAAACCCTCAAGTTTTTAGATCAATATAACTATAGAAATGTTCAACAATCCACCCCTAATACTTCAAATTATGAAGTATTTATACAAAAAACTATTATAAAATATCCTAAACTGTTTTAGGCATTATTCAAGGAAAAAGAAATATCTTCATGCAAGAAGATAGAGACGGATATGTAACTGATGCAAGCTATCCCTCTTTTATTGTTTGTTATTGGATTTTCTTTGATATTATGCTACTTTTTCTCTCTTGTTATTTTCTTTCTCGTTGATTGTCTCTTATACTACCTTTTACTAATACTCATTCATTTTTAAAGTCTGTTACTCTTTACTATTTTACTTTGACTGATCTTGACTGATATGTTTTTCCTTTCATCTTCATAGTAAATCATTCAACTTTTCCCAAGACTCTACATCTGGTAATTTAATATTTACCATTCTTCTGTAGATTTCATCAGTTTCTGTGTATTTTGCAAAAGTAGGCTTGTTTATAAAGAGATGTTTTACCTCATGCTGGAGGTAAAAGAGGTTCCCAAAAGTCTAATAAAGCACTTTTCCTATAGGAATCCCTTTCATGGAGGAATACTAGGATTCATAATTCTAAATTGACCATGATTAAGTCTTGTAATATTGTACATGCTTTTGCTTTCTGCAAAATGTTTTCCCATATTAAAAATAAAAAATGTGAAGAGGGTAATTCCTAAAAGAAAAATCAAAGGACTAAAAGAAAAGGATTGAAAAAGAAAATAAAATATGAACCCCACCAAAAAGAGATAAAAAAAAAAGATTCTGAAAGTGACGCAAATTCAAATGCCACTACTTTTTACTTTGTCTTGCAAAATAAGATTGTGTGTAGCTTGTCAAAAATGCCACAATCCATGATGGTCAAATAGTTTAATCTTGATTTAATCATGCTTTAAATTTCATGTTGATAGATAGAGAATAAAGATCTAGCCAAACTATTTAATCTTGGTAGATCAGTAGTTAGGTAGAGAATAATAATGAAGCTCATCAATCTAATATGAGCCATTGGAAGTTATAAGATTAGAATTAGATAGTTTTCTTATCAAATAAAAGTAAATAAAGGGTGAGCAAGCTCAAATGCACCCAATAAATGAAGAGAAAGTGCTAGGGTAAATAAAGGATAGGTAAAAGAGGTTTTGCAATGCATAAGGTTGCTAGCTCAAATGCACCTTCATCGTGCTTAATCCTATGTTTCATATGCAGGAGGAATTATCAAAGAAAGAGGACATTCACAAAAGTCATATATTACTTTGGGGTATTTACCCTAAAAGTTCTATATAGTTTTAGGCTTGAATACTAAAGCTCATTCACTAGTTTCCCCTCATTTCACTAAAACCCTACATGTCTAATTTATTAACTTCCTTTCATTTCCCCTTCATTAATTTTCATTCCCTAATATTTTTCCCGTTCTTGATTCCAAAGGACCCTTCCCTCTTCATTTCCCCTTGTAAAAATATCTCTTCCCCTTCATTTTACCTTTTCCCTTATGTCATCCAATTTTCCCTTGTAAACCCACTAAAACCCCTTTATCCTAAGTTTTAAAAGTTAAAATGTAGCGGGCCCCATTGAAAAACCCTCCCTAATACCCTTTTAATTCATCCCAAATCTTTTTCTAAACACCCGTTCTCATATTCCCTAAACCCTTTATATTATTCTAACCTATAGTCCCACTTTATATATTTCACCTTCTCACTATATTATACCCCTGATCCCTAAAAACCTTAGTATATGGGTTATAACCCTCCACCGTATAACCCATGGTTCCCACTTCTATTTTAATACTCGTCACATCACTTATCCCTGGGCCCCGCCAATCAACACCTCGACTCATCCCTTGCAACTCCACCATGCGATAACCCTCCGATCACTCACCTCCAGATCCAATGGCCTGCATCCCATATTGTGCGCTCTGAAATCTGATCTTTAATATCTCAAAAGCACGTGAGATTCACGGTTTTCTCCAACCACCTTTTTTCTACATGGCAACCCCATGTTATATCGCGTCCTCGGTAAAAAATACAACCTACCACTCAAAAGCAGTGTGATGAACCATAATATTTCCTCCTTACGTAAGATGAAACCGCCTGCCATTCAAACTTAACCCCACCCCCAAAAGCTAACCATTGTTGGTTAAAAACCAAAAAGCCACCCTTTCCATCCTTTTCATTCTTATTCTGTTGCAAAGAACCTCTACCAACTAATTCTAAAGCCCAGAAACTTTGTTCAACTGTTTTATCCCTTTACGACCAGAAGACGCTGCAGACTCCGATTTGAAGCAGCATAAAGACCAGTGAAGCCTCACAAATCCTACGCTGCCCCCAGAGAACCTGTCTATATACCAAATCTTCATTTTCCAGGTATTCTGGAAGTACCAGAAGGCCTATACTTAAGCTTTGCACAACATTTTTAATGAGTTAATCAATTAAACCAATTAAAAGCCTGGCCAACCTAAAGCAAGCCACTATTGCATCCCAAACCCTTTGTTGCAGACTGTATTCATCTTTCCAGAGGTCCTAAGCCTGCTCCTTAAGCTAGATAATGATTAATTCAAATAAAATAAACAAATCTATGGATTTTGAATGCAAAACCCCTGCAAACTCCTCACCTGGATATTGACTACCTCCCATTGGCTGACAGAGATTTCCAGATCAAAGACACAACCTCCCCTAGTATTGAAACTCCATTGTTGGAGTAAAGACAAATTCCTCAACTAGAATGATGATATTCAGTTATGGGAGTCTAATTTACCAAATACTTGTTCCCATAGGTATACTAGTTCCTTGAAATAATCCCATTGGACGATAGAGATTTCCAAATCAAAGACATAACCTCCCCATCTATTGAAACTCCATTGTTGGAGTAAAGACAAATTCCTCAACTAGAATGATGATATTCAGTTATGGGAGTCTAATTTACCCAAATACTTGTTCCCACAGGTATACCAATTCCCTGAAATAATCCAACTATGCCAACTCTACTATATCCCGAGTCAAAGAGCCATAGTCTCTCCTAACCAGCGGATTTTATTCCCAATCACTGCAGGGTCAATAAATGAAATGTTACAAATCCAGCCAAAGTCTAATGAAACCCCATTTTCAATTGAAAACCTACTAGATTTGTACTTAAAGCTGGACCTTCCCAAGAGATCTCAAAATTTTCACACTTTCATCATAGAAGAGGCTCATATTCCTACAGACAGTCCTCCATACTCTACCACCATTTTCTCCGAGAGGGCCAGATAGATTGTAACCATGCTATCTTGTATTTAGGATATACCACTCTTGAACATGTAGATGAGCCTATACTTGGTTTCCTTTCTATTTTTTCCTAGGAAAGCCTCCAACTACAGTTTTTAATTTTGCCCAATTCTTAGTAGACAAAATCCATGATCAATTGATCAAATTTCCAAATGAAAGAGTATTTAAATGCTCTTCAGTATTGTTACATATGTTTCTATATTTCCAGTCAGAAAGGTTTACAGTTAACATCCAAAAAATGGACACTAAGGGCCATCCTAGATCTACTATCTTTTGGACACCCTTAATCTAAAAATATTCCATTGTTTTCAGATACAAGGAGTTCATTGATTCATTTGTTCACCCAGTGGTTAACATGCTAAGCAGTAGAAATAAACCCAGGGTTAGTGATGAGATAAAGAGAGTTTTACAGTTGTCCAAACACAGTAGAATAGGGGACTGGTATTTATACCATAACCACACTGAAGTAAGGGTGTATGGATGTCAACTCACTCCATATAAGCTGCCCAAATATATCCCCATGAGAATATTTTCGTTAGAGTATATCAGGCAGATCATAAATTCAGATGATGTGAATTTTCTATCAGCTAGGAAGAAAACACAGTTTAAAGTCAAAAAACAGGTTGGTCCTTTTATCTGCAATAATAGAGAAGCTGGAGAAGAAGTAGAAAAATGTTTACAGGAAATGAAGTTCAGTAATAGTTTCAAATGGAAGTATGATCCTTTAGGGGTCATAAACAAACTGAGATTCAAGTTTAAATTGAGCCCTTTTATGCATGAGTCCAAGCCAAATATTGAAAAATATGCCAACCAGTCAGAGTGGTTGGAAAAAACCTTAATGGATATGGAAAAACGGATGGATACTAGTTCCATTCTACATACTCCAGCCCTATAGGACAGAAATGCAAAAGGGACTAGAGAAGAAGGTTATTGCTCAAACAAGATACAACCGATGACAGATTTGAAATTATGTATAAGAAGAAGCCCAAGCTAAATCCTGTAAATGAGCAAGAAGAGACAATTGATACAATTGAGATCATTGGTACAGATACAGTGGTCAAAGAAAATACAAATCCAACAATTTCAGAGGAAACTCATTAGCCTTCAACCTCTAATACTCAAATTATTCAAAAGTAGCATAACATTGAAGTCTCATCATCAAGAAAACCAGTGGATAAAGAAAAAGATATAAAGGAGGAGTAGAAAGAAATAAAGTTGAGGAATGAAGCATTGAAAGCTGAAACCTATGCCCAATATTTCAAACAAATCCCTAGTGATCAGAATATGTTACTTTCAGCTTTTGACCTTAAAACAAGGAAAACACAGATGACCTTTTTGCAGCCCACAGTACAACATCCTAAGTCATCAACAGATTACAAAAAGAGAGAATTTGAAGTTTTGGCCAAGAATGTTCATCTTATAGATCAAATTGAGTTTCATAAGCAAGCATGAGAAATGATATACTCAACTATGACCAACAACTCTATGAGTGTACAAAAACTTCAAAATGATTTAGAGAATATCACAACACAATTTAAACTAGAGAAGGCATCCTCACAAGCAAAGGATAACAAAATTAAATCACTAGAAGACTTGGTTATTTAGATTGGATATAATCCAAATGACATCAAGGCAACAGAAAAGATCATCGACGCATGATAAATTGACTAAATAATAATTTATGTGGGTATACACTGGTTTCTCTAATCATAGTAGCGTGCAAATGTAAGTTAACTTCACTGAAGTAGCGTATATAAATTTTTTTGGGAAGTGAAAGATTATTGAATTGTAAATATTGATTCACCCCCCTCCCCCAGTATCATTTTGAACAATTTTTATCGAAGCAGGTCCTTCAAAAGAAGTTTGATACTTGAAGGGAGATCTTTCAAGATGAACAATTATGAAGGCATGGGATCTATCATACCACCAATCTTCAATGGGAACAACTTGGTATATTGGAAAATAAGAACTAGAGCCTATCTTCAATTGCTTGGAGCCGATGTTTCAGAAATTGTGAAAGGAGGATATCAATTTCCAACAGCAATACCTACAGATATAGCATGTAAGAATCTATAAGAAACCAATGCCAAAGCAGTCAATACTTTATTAGGAAGTCTGTGAGAATCAAAATTCGTCAAAGTCATTCAACTCAAGACAGCCAAAGGGATATGGGACAAAATCATTCAGAGCTATGAAGGAGACTGCTAAGTAAAATGTTCTAAGCTCCAAACACTCAGAATTTAATATGAAACCCTTAAGATGCATAGTGATGAAAGTATTTTTACTTAATTTTCACGTGTAGATGAGATTTTTAATTGTATGAAGAATCTGGTTGAAGAGATAAAGGAGGTTGCTTTAGTAGAGAAAATTTTGAGATCTTTGTCTTCTAAATTTGATTCAAAAGTATCTACCATAGAAAAAAAATAGGATCTTCAATCTATTAATGTTGTTCAACTTCATGGAATTCTAACTACCTTTGAAATGAGGAAAGGAGGTCCATCAGATATGAGAGAAGTCACTTTCAAAGCTTCAGTAAAGGGAAAAGAAAAGGAAGAGCACAATGAATTAGGATATATTTCAAAAGAAGAAGATGAGATAAACTTTGTCAAGAAGCTTCAACGGGTTCCGAAAGATTCAGAGGTAAGCTATCATTCAAATGCTTTGCTTGTGGTAGAGTGGGCCATTATGCTTTAAAATGTCCTCATAAAGATAATCATGAAAAATGAAAGGAATCTGCAAAAGGCAATAAAAAACAGGTTGTTAATAGAAGAAGTTACTATACTCATGAAGACAGTCATGGATTATCTAATAGTGATGAAAATGAAACCGAACAAGATTGTAAACTACTCATGGCTTATGAAAATGATGATTTTTTGGATGCCTTAGAAGAGAAAGACTCTCTTGAAGAAATCACAAAACTAAAAATATGTTTGGAAGAAAACAAGATGATCATAGACACGTTGACACATCAACTCACTGAAAGAGAAGCACAATGAAAAACTAGAATGTGAAGTTGTGGGTCTAAGAAAAGAACTAGAGAAGACAAAATATCTTAATTTTATATTTGCTAAAGGATCAGAAACTTTAAATGAAATCATCAAGGTTCAGTGTTCTCCTCTTATAAAGACATATCTTGGATATACTGAAGAATCATCCCAATCACAAAAGTCGTTAGCCTCCACCAAAAGCTATCTTAATGAAGCAAATACCAGTTAACAGTATGTCAATCGTCAGCAAAAGCCTAAAAGTACTCATGAGGTAAATCATGCTCAATTTACTCCAAGGATGAACATCAATAGAAGAATCAACCAAAAGGTAAACAATGCCAAAAGATTATATTATCACGGAAACTTCTTTAATGGACAATTCTTTTCATGCCACAACGTTGGGCATAAGGTTTCTCAATGTGTTGCTTACAAAACTATCATGACTAGAGAAGCACGAAATCAAAGGAGCGTAACAGGAATCAAGAAAAGTTCCTATAATAACTTCTCTTGAAGATGAAATTGAATTTTCTTTTTGTAATATCTTTGGTCATGAAGAATCTGAATGCAGGAGCAAATTTCGGCCAACACTTCAAAAGGAGAAATCATCGTCAAATTCCAAGGCATGGAGAAAGAAGGAAGTTCAATCAGAAAGATGTGGCATAGATATATTTACATAAGGACAAGAAAATTAGTGCTACATTGACAGCAGATGCTCCAAACACATGACAAGTGATAAAGAGAAACTTCTTTCATATAATGCTTTCGAAAAGGAAAATAATATCTCTCTTGGAAATGACACACCACCTGTCATTAAAGGTCAAGGTTATGTTTATTTAAAAGAAAAGGTTAAAGCTGGAAATGTCATTTATGTAGATGGTTTAAAGCATAATTTATTAAGTGCCAGTCAAATGTGTGATCAAGGAAATGAAGTTGTATTTTGATCAAATAAATGTGTGGTTTGTGAGCTTGATACAAGATAGACCATAATAAAAGGTAAAAAACTCTAAACAATTTATACATACTCAAAGGAGGACAAAAACAAGGTTATCTAAGCAAAACAGATGAAAAATGGTTATGGAACAGAAGATTGGGGCATCTAAGATCCTCTCAAATTAGAAAAGCATGAAGGTTCGAGTTTGTCCATGCTCTTCCATATATGATGCATTCGAGAAAATACCATATGGAAACCATGTCAACTCGGTAAAAAAACCAGAGTTCATTTCATTGAAAAAGAAGGATCAGAAAATAAGCCTCTTGAACTAATCCATACTGATTTATGTGGACCAACAAGGAAAAATTCACCTCGTGGAGAAGAAGACGTTATTTTATTCATTGATGATTTTTCTAGAATATGTTGGATAGTTCTACTAAAGCATAAAGATGAAGCATTTGAAAAGTTTAAAGCCTTCAAAGATTTTGTTGAAAATGAATCAAATCGAAAAATAAAATGTCTCAAATCTGATCGACGGGGAGAATTCATATCAGATGAATTCTTTGATTTTTGTGAACAACATGGAATAAAAAGGCAGTTCTCTGTCGCCAGAACTCCTCAACAAAATGGTGTATTGGAAAGAATGAACAGAACAATTCAACAAATGGCTCGAGCTATGCTTGATGAATCTGGAGCTCCTGCAACCTTCTGGGGTGAATCTGCATTTGCTGCCATGACAATTCTCAACAAAGCTAATGCTCGGGTAAATAGTGATCAACCTCCATATGAACTTTGGTATGGTAAGCCTCCTACTATCAAACACTTTAGAGTTTTTGGAATTAAATGTTTCATCAAAAGCACTGATGAAAAAATTGGTAAGCTTTAACCCAAAGCAGATGAAGGAATTCTTCTTAGTTATTCATCCAGAAGTAAAGGATACGAATGTTATAATAAAAGACTTTGGAAAATTGTTGAATGCATTGATGTAGTAATTGATGAAGCATGCAAAATATGGAACAGATGAAATCAACAAAGGAATATGACAATAAGGAAGACGATGAATGCTTTCTCGTATCAAATCAAAATGATATAGAGGAAGAACCCAAAAGAAGACTCCATCCAGGTATGTTCAAAAGAATCATCGAGAATCTAAAATTCTAGGAGAAAAGGATCTAGAGTACAGACTAGAACAACTCTTACAGGAACCTCCAGTTATCTAGCATTACTATCCTCCATAGAAACACATAATGTAAATGAAGCTAGAAAAGATTAACATTGGGTTAAGGCCATGGATGAAGAACTTTACCAAATTGAAAATAGTGATACTTGGGAATTAGTTGCTAGACCTTGTTATGCTCTTAACCTGCAAATGATACCCAAATACAGAATATGTGAAGAAAAGATACCCAGAACACAGAATAGCAATGATTTTATTATTCAGAGAGTAATGTTCACTTGCCTCTTCGAGGGGGCAACCTCCAATAGAGCAGAGCTCAATTACAAAATAAGACACGATGCTCCTCGCAGGGAATCTCTATCCTTTATATATGACTCATACATGCAATACCACGGGCCAATACCGTGGTATTTATAATACCATCTAATACTACGACCCATTTTCAACTAACTGTGGTTCTGTTATTAATTGCGGATTAACCACTTACAATTATTAATATGGGCCTTATTGACTCTTGACTATGACGTGATCCCATGACATAAATAAGGGGGTTAGGGTGGGACCCTAACATGCCCTCCCCCTTAAGACTAGCCTTGTCCTCAAGGCTGAAGCTGCAGAAACTGCTGAAGAATAGTGGCTAGTTCCCAAGTTGCATCTTCCGGAGAGGTGTCTTTTCATTTGATGAGGACCTCCTTAATCATGTGGCCGTGCAGTTGCTTGACTCGTGTGTCTAGGACCTGTTCTGGTTGAAGCCAGATGGACCCTTCTTCGTCCAATTTAGGTAGACTGGTCTGAATTCTGCAATTGTTCCCTATCACTTTCTTGAGGCATGAGACATGGAATACTGGATGGATTTTTGCAGTAGGTGGCAAGGCCAACTTGTAGGCCACTTCTCCAATGCGCTGAAGTACTTGATATGGTCCGTAGAATTTGGGAGAGAGTTTCTGACACACCTTGTCTTTGAGTGATGTTTGCTTATATGGTTGGAGCCGTAAAAAGACCTGATCCCCTTCTTGAAATTGGCGCTCTGAGCGATGCTGGTCTACCTGTTGCTTCATGTGGTTCTGAGCTTGATGAAGATTCTCTCGAAGATGGGCAAGCATGGTTGTGCAGTGTTGTAGGAGTTGATCCACTGCTTGTACTTTTGAGAATCCCTTGAGATACAAAGTAGGTGAAGACGGGAGTTGACCATATACTGCTTCATAGGGAGTCATTTTGGTGGTGGTATGATAGTTGGTGTTATACCACCATTCAGCCAGAGGTAGCCACTGTACCCAAAGGTGTTGCTTTTCTGAAGTGAAACACCTAAGGTAGGTTTCTAGACATTTGTTGATGGCTTCGGTTTGACCATCTGTTTACGGATGATAGGAAGTATTGAGTTTTAGTTGAGTGCCTTGTATTCTGAAGAGTCCCTGCCAAAAATTACTGGTGAAGATTGGGTCGCGGTCGGACATAATAGAAGTGGGCATGCCATGCAATTTGAAGATCTGATCCATGAAACATTGAGCAACCAAAGTTGGTGTAAACGGGTGGGGTAGGGCGCAGAAATGAGCATACTTCGACAGTCGGTCCACAACCACCATGATGACTGACTTGTTCCCTGACTTTGGAAGACCTGTAATGAAATCCATAGAAACCTCCGTCCAAATTGATGCTGGAATGGGCAATGGTTGTAATGTGCCTAGTGTGTTGATGGTTTCCCCTTTGTGGCATTGACAGACATCGCATTCTGCTACGAAATTAAGGATGTCCTTTTTCATGCTTGTCAAAAAAAATGATCTTCTGTTGCGAGCATATGTCTTCTGAAAGCCCGAATGTCCTGCAATGGGAGATGAGTGCAATTCTGCCAAAATGCGACTTTTGAGGGTGGATGTTGGTGATATTACGACTTTGTCCTTGCAGCGAAGAATATCATCCTGCCACGAGTAGCCCTTGGTAGAATTTGGATCTACTTGCAATTGAGAAATGAGTTGGGAGAGCCCGGGGTGTGAAAACCATTCCCTGCGAGCTTCTCAATCCATTCTGGAATGGGGAGGGAAATTGCTAGCAGGGTACTTTCCTCCTCAAATTGGCGAGATAATGCATCTGCTACACTATTGTCTTTCCCTTTCTTGTAAATGATCTCATAATCATATCCCAGCATTTTGGCTAGCCATTGATTTTGTTGTGGGGAGGATAGGCGTTGCTCCAAAAAATATTTAAGACTGTGATGATCTGTGCGGATTTGGAAACATCGCCCCAATAAGTAAGGTCGCCAGGTTTCAACTACATGTAAGATGGCCATCATTTCTTTCTCGTAGGTAGATTGGCCCAGATTCCTCCCACTGAGTTGTTGGCTCGTGAAGGCCAACGGTCGCCCTTCCTGCATTAAGACCACCCCAATACCTGTACCCGAAGCATCACATTCAATGACAAAAGATTTGGTGAAGTCAGGTAGTGCTAAAACTGGAGTGGAACACATGGCATTTTTTAGGGTTGTAAAGGCCTGTTGTGCTTCCTCATTCCAGAAGAATGAATTTTTCTTTAGGAGTTGGGTGAGGGGCTTCGCTATGCGACCATAGTTGCGGACAAATTTACAATAATAGCCTGTGAGACCCAAAAATCCTCGCAAGCTCTTCAAGGTCTTAGGTTGAGGCCATTCCTGCATTGCTTGGATCTTTTTGGGGTCCACCTTGACACCCTCACGCCCCACAATGTGGCCCAAATACTCTACCTCTGCCATGCCAAATGAACACTTGGAAATCTTGACAAATAATTTACGCTTGCGGAGTAGTTGCAAGAGTAGATCTACATGCTGAAGATGTGCGACCCAAGTGCAACTATAGATGAGGATGTCATCGAAGAAGACAAGGACAAATTTCCTGAGATATGGTTTGAGAATGTGGTTCATAAGGCTCTGAAAAGTAGAGGGGGCATTACAAAGACCAAATGGCATGACCAGGAATTCATAATGGCCTTCATGAGTTCTGAAAGCAGTCTTTGGGATGTCGACTTCCTTCATGCGAATTTGGTGGTAGCCTGAGCGAAGATCCAGCTTAGTGAAGAATTGAGCCCCATTGAGTTCATCCAGAAAATCATCAACCACCGGGATGGGAAATTTATCTTTGACTATCAATTTATTGAGGGCCCTAAATTCGGGACACATCCTCCACTCCCCATCTTTCTTGAGCACCATGACCACTGGGGATGAATAAGGACTAATGCTGGGACGACTGACACCTGCTTCCAAAAGTTCCTTGATGATTTTCTCTATTTCATTCTTTTGGGTGAACGGATATCTGTATGGGCACACATTTGGGGGTTGGGCCCCTGGAACCAAGGTGATGCTATGATCATGTTCCCCTCGCGAGGGTGGAATCTCATGAGGCTTGTCAAAGACCGGGAGATGGTTATTTAAAATTTGTTGCATCTCAGGATGAATTGGCAGAGGCTTGGTTTCGACTGCCTAGATGGCATTAAATTGAGCTACAACTCCATGATTGCCCCTTTTTAACAATTTTTCCATCCTATGTGAGCTGATGATAAAGGGGGCTCCCGCCTGGAGTCCACTGAGGGTATGTGTGTAGTTGTTCTGCTTAAAACTCATATATAACTCCTGGAAATCCATTGTGATTGGCCCAAGAGTGTGGAGCCATTTAGCTCTGAGGACAATGTCGCAACCCCCCATGTGTATGGCAAACATGTGGGTTTTCAACTGATACCCCATTTGAAGTTTGACATTTTCACAGCGGCCTTCACATTTCATTGTGCCTCCATCCGCAATTTGAACTTGGAAGTTAGAAACTGCTCGTACAAAACAATGCACTGCTTCTGCGATTTTTTGATGGATGAAATTATGTGTACTTCCACTATCAATCAAGACTACTACTGGGCGATGTTTAATAAAACCTCTAATTTTGAGAGTTTGAGGGGAAGAAATCCCTACCAAAGTATGCAACGAAATAACTGGTTCGTCAGAGACATTGTCCTTTTGGTTGTCTTCTTCTAGCGACTCATGTTCCTCCAGTGGTGGATCTTCCTCTGTTGAGCTGTAGTCAGTGGCATCAATTTGAAAAAAATTGGGCCCCTTGCATTTATGACCTGGGGACTATTTTTCATCATAGTAGTAACATAGGCCTTGCTTTCTTCTTTCGGCCATTTCCGCAGGTGACACCTTTTGGACCTTAAATGTTTGAGTCGTGTTGTGAGCCTGTGGGGGGCGACCTTTAGCGGAGAAATTTGGGCGACTGTATTGGGCTTCTAATGCATGTTCCACGTTACGAGCTACCTTGCAAGCCTCCATCCATGTGGGAGGGTGGTGCAGTAGGACTTGGGCTTTGATAGCTTCTTTAAGACCGCTGATAAAACATTCCGTGTAGAACACATCTGAGAGACCCCAAGTGCGGAAGGCTAAGGCTTCAAAAGCTGTAATATATTCATCCACTGTACCAGTCTGTTGGAGCTTAGTAAGATGACCCAAAAAAAGATGATTCCTGGTCAAAGCGGTCTTGAAGAGCTTTGGTGAATTTGGTCCAAGTCCTAAAAGGTCCAGTGCAACGTTGATGCCATTCCCACCATTGCCACCTTTCATTTTCTAAGTACATGCTCCCCAACATAAGCTGAGTCTCATCATCGAAGATGTGATTTAGTTTGAAATACTATTCCATTTATGCTATCCATGCCGATGGGTGAGAACTGTCAATTTATGCATATCCAACTTGGGAGGTCACTGACTGGGTTGTGGGTGAGTGTGCCAGACGTGAGGAGAGTGGCTAGACTCACCCTCATTGTGTTCATGGCCATTATACGCCTCCTCGTGGGCTTTCTCCTTGCCCTTCAGGACTATTTTCTTGACCATGTTATATAGTCCGGTAAGCTGAATGTGGAGGTTTTGCACTGATTCTTCAAGTTTGTCCATCCTTTCATTGGCCATCGCTTGAGCTCTAGTTTCTACCATACACCAACCGGATTTTTTTAAAATTGGGACCGCCTAAAAAAAAATAAAATCACTAAGTGAATGGTATCACCGTGCTCAGCTCGTCGTCCTAATTCTGATGGGCTAGATCACCAATAAGCACCCCGAAAGATCTCAGACCTTTTTTTTTTTTGAAAGCTCCTAATGGAGTTTTACTCCTTCCTTATCAATACTGCAGTGGCCAAATCCTCAAAATGTCAATGCGGCCAAAAGTCCTGCGAAAATTACACCCCGATATAGGAACCCTTCACAACGACTCTGATCAGGTGGATCTGAGAGATCTGAATGGCGGATCTGATAGCTCTGGGCTGCGGAACCGACTGTTTCTGCGGATCTTATGGATCTAATAGATCAGAATGGCTGATTGGGACTGATGTCTGCTGCTGCTGCACCCCTTTGCACAAGCGGATCTAGAAGAGATGATGTGTGATCCCCCAATAGAAAAGGGAACTATGGTCTTGAGGAGTGTCAGGTGCTACAGATCGCAATATACATAAGGGTCTGGCAGTAGTACTCGGCCCAATGTTTCAGCGCTCTAACTAAGGAGGATCGACCATACCCTTAGCCGTAAAACCCGACTACCTTATCGTACGGGCGAGTAATCTCTCCGAGTGTTGTTCTCGGTGTACTGTAGCCGCGAGACGGCCGACAGTTTATCTATGGCGAGGTTTCAAGGGAGCCTAGGGGGCTTCCGATATACCCAGAAGGTACGTGGAAGATAGTCCGTGCGCGGTTCTGTCTAATGCGCTACTGCTCGAAGGGGTACCCACAGGGGTTACAAGGGAGTCCAATAGACGTGACCACCTCTTGTATTTCCTGCGTGCATGCCTCCCCAAATCCGCAGGTTTATGCGCTCAATGACAGATCCCGTGGTTTAAAGACGCCAGAACACGTCTCTAGCCAAAAAAAAAAAATTCTAAGAAATGGAGATCCCACCGGCCCTGGAAAGTGCTCTGATACCACTTGTTATGCTCTTAACCTGCAAATGATACCCAAATACAGAATATGCAAAGAAAAAATACCCAGAACACAGAATAGCAATGATTTTATTATTCAGAGAGTAATGTTCACTTACCCCTTTGAGGGGGAAACCTCCAATAGAGCAGAGCTCGATTACAAAATAAGACACGATGCTCCTCGCAGGGAGTCTCTATCCTTTATATATGACTCATACATGCAATACCACAGGCCAATACCGTGGTATTAATAATACCATCTAATACTACGACCCATTTGCAACTCACTGTGGTTCCATTATTAATTGCGGATTAACCACTTACAATTATTAATATGGGCTTTATTGACTCTTGACTATGACGTGATCCCATGACATAAATAAGGGGGTTAGGGTGAGACCCTAACAGACCTCATGATAGAAATGTTATAGGAACAAAATGGATATTTAAGAATAAGTTGAATGAAAATGGAGAGGTTATTAGAAACAAATAAAGACTTCTTTGTAAAGGGTATGCTCAACAAGAAGGTACAAACTTTGGAGAAAATTTTGCACCTGTTGCTAGACTTGAAGCCATAAGAATGTTTCTTGCTCTTTCAAGTTTTCAAAAATTCAAAGTATGTCAAATGGATGTAAAATCAACGTTTCTTAATGGAGATTTAGAAGAAGAAGTTTATATTGATTAACCAAAAGGATTCATTCTAGGAAATGATGGAAAACTTGTATGCAAGCTCAAAAAGGCTCTATATGGCCTAAAACAAGCTCTAAGGGTCGGGTATTATCGTATTGACAAAATCTACAACAATAAGGTTTAGCAAAAGGTTCTATAGACATCAACTTATATACAAAGATTGAAAATGATAAACTGATAATTATTTTTGTTTATGTTTATGATATCATCTTTGGTAGCAATGAAGAATCTATGAGTCGGAACTTTTCTTCGATTATGTAGCAAGAATTTGAAATATCCTTACTTGGTGAACTTACTTATTTTCTTGGTCTATAAGTAGATCAAACAAAAGATGGTATTTTTCTTTCACAAACTAAATATCTCAAGTAGATTCTGAATAAGTATGGAATGGAAGATTCTAAACCAGTATGTACTCCAATGGTAAGAGGATGCAGTCTCAATTCTAATGATGAATCACCTGCAGTGAACCAACCAACATACATATCTATGATTGGAAGTCTGCTTTATCTAACAGGTACCATATCTGATATCAGGCATGTAGTAGGAATTGTTGGAAGGTTCCAAGAAAATCCAAAGCAATAACATCTTTAGGCAGTAAAAAGAATATTCAAATATCTTCAAGGAACTCAAGACTTTGGTCTATGGTATCCTAAATATACAAATCTTACTCTTCATGCATATACAGATGTATATTGGTTAGGAAATGTTGATGATCGAAAAAGCACTAGTGGAGGAGCATTTTATATGGGATCACGGTTAGTGTCTTGGTTCAGGAAGAAACAAAGTTCGATTTACTTATCTACAGCTGAAGAAGAATATGTGGCTACTGCATCTTCTTGCACACAACTACTTTGGATGATGCAAACGTTGCAAGACATTCAAATCACATGTACTCCACCCATCTCCATTCTATGTGATAATACAAGTGCCATTAGTATTTTGAAAAATCTAGTCATGCACTCCAAGACCAAGCACATACCCATTAAGTACCATTTTCTAAGAGAACAAGTGTTTGAACAAAAGGTTAAATTGGAGTATGTTACCTCCAAAGAATAGGTTGTAGATATATTCACCAAACTGCTTCCCATAGAAACATTTGAATATCTTAGACAAAAGTTGGGAGTAGTTTCTGCATCCTCCTACTGTTAGATCCAGTTTTCAGAAGAAGGTTCCTATACGCGGGTTTCATGAAGGATAGCCACGTATATACACAAGTTTCTATGAGTGCAGGAGTGTATATGATTTTCTGATAGAAAAACAGTGGATTAGACTCTGATATGGGTGCTCAGCCTGATATTGATGATTACAGTCTGTTGATATGCTTTGTTCATTGATTTTTATCTGATTGATGAAGATTCCTTAATGAATTATTTGTTGGCAATGCACAGGTAGGACAAGTTCATTGGGATCATTAACCTTATCAAACATTCTCCATTGTTGGCATTACGGTTCTCGATTTTAGCTATGGTTTCAAATATTCATATCAATTGTTGCATAGGTCATGTAAATATCTATGGTGTAATATGTCTCCTTCTGTCATAGTCTATTTTTTAATGAGTCCTATTGGACATATGATGTAATTTGTATCCCCACTATGTTATGAAACCATCTCACCAAAAGATAGAAAAGAAATATCAACTCCTTATAATTTAGCCTCTTCGAGGGGGCAACCTTCTATACATTACACAAATGAACAATTCTTGGATGATACAAATGACAAGACCTCCTTTCTATATATAGGAGTCTAAGGGGTCATAATATAATCAGAGCCAACATAACAATAATAATGTAAGGGCACAACAATAACAATAGTGGGCTTCTATGGGGCACGATAATAACAATATGGGTACTACATGGGAACAAAAATATAATAAGGGGGTTGCACTAATAATAATAAGGGGTTACACTAGTAGTATAGGGACCTAACATACCCCTCTCCTTCAAAAAGTGTTGTCCTCAATGCTTGAGTAGTTATGGATGCTTATGTATAAAATTAAAATCCTTCCATGTCGAATCTTCAGCGGGTAAGTTGTTCCACTTGATGAGATACTCTAAAATTGATCAATTTCGTAGCTATCGACTTCTCGGTTCTGTGAATGCTTCATGTTAAAATATGATTTTTCCTTCCTTGTCAAGTTCTAGCAATATTGTTGGAACTGGGATCTTCGACAACTTTTGAATGAGTTCCCACCCTGTGTTTCCATTCTTCCATTCATCCCTTGATTTGTTTATCAAATTTGGTTGGATAATTATACCAAGCTCTACCATTTCTGCAACCATATGTTCAATTTCACTCCTTTCGGCATATGGATATCTATAAGGCCTGATGTTTGGGGGAACACTTCCTGGAATCAAATGAATATCATGATCATGAATATGTGGGAGACCTTTGGGAGTCTCAAATACCTTGGAATGATTGTCCAGGAATTTTTGGAGATCTAGAGAAATAGATGATTTTGATGTGAGAACCATTAGCGAACATAATTGTGAAATTGCATTGTTGTTCTTTCTTTAGAAGCTTTTTCATTCCGATAGAGCTGATTATCTTTCTTGGTTTCCCTGTGATACCCCTTAATTCAACTTCTTTTCCTTTCGAAGAAAATTTCATGAAAAGTTCTTGAAAATTAAAAAAGTTGTTGTACCCAAGGATTGTAGCCATTGGACTCCTAGTACAACATCAGCACCACCCATTTGAATGGAAAGAATTAGGCTATTCAATACATATTCCCCCAGGGATAGCTTGATATTATGGCACTTTCCAGAGCAATTTATGGTTCCTCCACTGACAACCGTCACTTGAAACTGGTGTTGGATATAGGACGCAATTCAATTCCTTGGCTATCTTACAACGAATAAAATTATGGGTACTACTTGAATCAATCAACACTATTAACTTTTTCTTCTTGATATGTCCTTCTATATTTATAGTTTGAGGAGTGGTAATTCTGACCAATGCATTACAAGGTATGGTCAGATTCATTTCTTCTTTCTCTGGGGTTGGTTCTTAGTGAGTATCCTTTTCTTTTGATATTTCTTGATACTTGTCTTCCTGATATTTCACTGCTTGAACCTTATTATTCTTGATATGTCCTTCTATCTTGAGAGTTTGAGGAGTGGTAATTCCTGCCATTGCAATACAAGATATGGTCGGATTCATTTCTTCTTTCTGTAGTGTTGGTTCCCGGTGTATATCCTCTTCTTTTGATGTTTCTTGATCCTTTTCATCATTAGGAGTCCTTTCTTGTAGCATCTTTGTCCCACCTTCCTTCAAACCTTCCATGTCTTTCTTCAGATCTTCCATGCCTTTCTTCCAATATGCTTTCATACCATCGATATCAACTTTCATGGCATAGATAAAACTATTTATCTTTTTCTCCTCTAGAATATCATTTACCCTTATATTCAGTTTTTGAAAGTCCTCGATGTGGTCTGCCATTGAACCCTTTTGTTTGAGATTTATCAATTGGCTAAAGAAGGTGTTGCTCTTTGTATCCTCATAATGTGCTATCATTTCCTCCGTGAAAATTGACCACGTGACAAGTGGTTTACGAGAACAAAGAAATTGATTTGGTTCTAAATAATTAGATGCAATACGTACCTTTTGTAACAGCGGTACACCATGTAGATCAAAATATTTCTCCATCTGTAGTATCCAATTTACCAGAACTTTGCCATCAAACTTCCTCATCTCACTTTTTCTTGATTTTAGGAGCTCAATCTTGCAACGACTGTAACTCTGTAATTTCAAATTTTTAAGTTTTGAAATTTCACCCTGTAATAGCCCTCTGAGTCCTCTTTCTAGCTCTGCAAGTCTGATTGCAATTGGATTCCCAAAGAAAGATTTATTCCCAATCTCCCGCGATGACCTAATTATAGACTAGTTCAGTAGAGTGAACTTGTAAGATGATCCACGTGTCACTATTTCAACCTTAGGTTTTGAAAATTATACCCAAACCCAATACAGTTCATCCTCTTTCTACAACGTCTTATGAAATTTCAATCTGATGCTCAGAGGGAAAGTTATGACGATTTTCCCAAGGTCACTTGTTTAGGATGTAATTCGGGAGTTTGCCAAAACCCTAAGTTCCTCAGATCATATATCTAAAAATATAGTGAGACAAGATCTAAAATCTTGGCCCGATATTTAGACCAATTTCTTCTCAAATGGGTTTTTTTTAGATTGTGAAACTTTGTAGCAAAGAAGTTATAGTGAAAATTCCATGATGACCTATTTTAGATGAAATTATGGAGCTTGCACAAACCCTAACTTCCTCAGATCATATCTCCACAAAATGTAGGGAGACAAGCTCTGAAATCTAGACCCAAGGTTCAGCACGATTGATTATCAAATGGGTTTTTGTTTTAGCTTCTGAAACGTCACAAAAAAAACGTTATAGAAAAAATTCCATGATGACCAGTTTGGAGTAGCAAAGCCCTAGAATCCAAAGCTCTGATACCAAATGTTATGAAACCAGCTCACAAAAAGATAGAAAAGAAATATGAAAACCTTATAATTCAGCCTCTTCGAGGGGGCAACCTCCTATACATTACACAAATGAACAATTCGTGGATGATACAAATGACATGACTTTCTTTCTATATATAGGAGTCTAAGGGGTCATAATATACTCAAAGCTGACATAACAATAATAATGTAAGGGCACAACAATAACAATAGTGGGCTTCTATGGGGCATAATAATAACAATATGGGTACTACATGGGCACAACAATATAATAATGGGGTTGCACTAATAATAAAAAGGGGTTACACTAGTAGTATAGGGACCTAACACACTATGCATGGGAAGGATGATGTAATAATTGTTATTTCATTCATGTATAAACAATTGGTATATCCCCGTGTGGTTGGGTGGATAAGTCAAATTTGGTGTATCCCCACTTGGTTGGGTGGTTGATGTATGTATGAGTCATTGGCATTAGGAAGGTCATAGTTGAGTTATAGAGTCATGTTATTCTTTTTGAAACATATCTCTACAGACTCTACATGTACTTAGGGGGAGCATGGATAACATAGTGTATCTCAAAGGGGGAGAATATATTGGTCTGCCCTTTGCCCTTGATGTCAAAGGGGGAGAGTATCTTGGTGTTGCTCGATATGTCTAATATTTTCTACAACCTACATTAATCAACACCAATATGGTTGCCATCAAGTCCAAAGGGGGGGATTTTTGACATTATGATACAGGTGTTGTCCTTAATGGAAACTCACTCACAGGTCAGTTCAGATTCGATAAAAGGAAACTCGTAGTGTAACAGGTCAATTCAGAGGTAACAAGGCAGTGGTATAGAAGAACAAGAAGTTGGAACAAAGGTCTATAGATCAGAATCAAGAAGTTGAAGGAAAAGGATGTTTTCAGATAGTTTAAGTTGTATACATAGGTTCACCTTGTCAAAGCAGCATATGCATGCAGGTTCACAGGAAAAAAGAGCGTATACGTATGAATGCACTTTCGAAAGAGGAAAAGCGCGTATGGGTTGGAAAATCAAGGAAATTCAAGAGTAAAGAATACCAATGGTCAATACCATGGTATTAGCCCACAATATTGAGTAGAGTAATGACTATTTGATCCTGTCCAAGAATACCACAAGTTCTAAGTGTTGTTTTGGTCCGAGGTATTGAGAAAGGCCAAAAACTATATAAGGAGGAGAAGATAAAAGGGCCAAGGGTGGAAGTGAAAAAGGTTTCTAAGGAATACTTCTACCCGAAGTGTATTTTATGTTGCAGGGGCTATGATTATGAAATGATTTGTAGTATTTGGTGCACATTGGATACAATGTTGGATGAGGATCATGAGACCTGAAATGACTTATCATTGTATGATATGATATTGGTTGGCCTAGATATGATTGCTTACTCATGTTTTATTCTTTAAATGTCATGATCTGAGTATATCTAAAGTCTAGAATAGTAGCGAAGTTATAAGTCAATATTTGCATATCTATATGTTGGTTCCCCTTTGTAAAGGCGTGTATACACGCAGGTTCGACTCTTCCAAGTAGCGTATGCAAAAGAAAAGCCTCATGTTCAGAAATGACTGATCTCTCTGATCAGTGCGGCTGCTTTACTATTGTCTTCCAATGAAGTCTTCTTAGATCTGAAAGTAAAATTGAATGCATAAGAAGTTTGTGTCTGATTGATTGATTGGTTAAGTGAGAAGTGTTATCTTTGTTGCTGATTGTCTAGATCTCTATAAATTAACAGTAGATGTTCAAAATATTATTGGTTGGTATAGATCTGATTCAGAAGTTTTTATGATTCAATAGTTTTAAAGGTATACAAAGGTTTTGTTAAAGGAAGCAGCGTATACAAGCAAGTTGGGTTCAGTAAAGTAGCGTATGCATTCTGATGTATGATTTTTGAGGTTGCAGCTGGTTGTGAATGATGATGCAATTTTATGGGTTCAGCAGAGTGTTTTGGTGACAGTGATCTGACTGTTCAGAATAACTGATTGTTGGTTGATGAAGTTTGAAATTTTTTATCAGTCCAATGCAAAAATTTGATGAAATGAGGCCTTGATTTTATATTGTTGTGTAGCAGGAGTATCCGGTCTGAAAATTAATGAAATGTGGTCCCTAGAGGAAGAGAAAATGTTGTAGCCTTCTGTAGGGTGGCACATATGTACTAGTAAACATATCGGCTAGTACAAGAGCTAGGGGTTGTATCTCCCTTTCAATAGAAGTTGGAAAATGAGAGAAGATTGTAGCCTTCTACAGGTAGGTGCCAACGTACTGGTATGAGTTTACACCAGTACAATATTGTAAAGATATTTTCTTTATCTTAAAAGAAGACAGAGATGACAACAACAGATGGTTTTTCTCCTGCATTGGGTTTCCACCTTAAATCTTGGTGTTGATGTGTGTTTCTTATGTGTGATGGTTTATTATGTTATTACTGCACATAGTTACTGTATAATAAGATAATTATGCACTGATTAAAGATCAACACATGATAAATTGACTAAATCATAAGTTCTCTGGGTATACATTGGTTTCTCTAATCACATTAGCGTGCACATGCAAGTCCACTCCATTGAAGTAGCATATATAAATCTATTTGGGAAATGAAATATTATTGAATTGTAAGTACTAATTCAATGCCCCCTCCCCCCTCTTAGTATTATTTCCAACATCCTCCATAAGGCTTGAAGGTAGGGAGTCTTCAATATAATCTTGATCTCCATCTATTGTCGCAATATGGTGTCCCTTTTTCCTTCTTGATTGATCAACTTGTCTTTGCATCTACAAAGGTGTCTTCTACCAGGGTCTCCTTTATCATCATCTTGTCATAATATGGTATAATACCTACAACTGAAATCCACTCATGACAAGATGACATCAGTATGATGAACCCCTAGTCTAACATACTTCATGACAACCATTATCTGGGATGGAACAGGGTGATAGGTTGGGAGACTAGCACAGGGATTACGTCGTTGTGTAACTCAAGAGGCCAACGGCTAGGACTGAGCCTTCAAACTATGCAGTGCATAGTTTAGGAAGGCTAGGGTAAGACAACTACGCAGTTTAGTGGCTCAAGGAGGTAGACTAAAGGATTGAGGCTTGAGGTTTCCCACTATGAAGTTCTAGAGGGAAAGAAGCAAAGGGCTTTCACAGTTACGCAGTTCAAAAGATCAAGGTTGAGGCTTGTTGCTTGACATTGTTGTGCAGTTCTAGAGCCCAAGGGTCAAGGCTGAGCACTAAGACTATGCAGTGGGTAGTTTTTGAAGGCAAGCTATACGCATTGTACAGTTCCAAGGGGCAAGGTCTAAGCATGAGGATAGATACTATGTAGTGCATAATTCAGGAAGGCAGAGTGAGTTGAAGTTACTCGACAAGGAAATTTTTCTGACTTGGCTAAGCGTGGGATCAATGAGGCCAAAGTGAACTGTTGAGTTGGTAAATCCCCTCTGCGGACAGAGGCGATCCCACTAGCCCGCCACGGGTCTAGCAACAATCACACACGCTACACGCAGGTTCCTAATTTCATAAATCAAAGATCGATCAAGATGATCTACCTGGAATCCAACGCTAGTAGTTGTAGAAGAAACGCCGCTCCCGCTCCTTAGCATTGGCTGGTCACAATCCTCACGCTTCGCGTAAACGGACACCTGCACAAGCAAAGAACGATACAAACACAAGCGTAAAATCCAGTATATGCAATTATATATCGGTCAGAAAAGACATAACTCAGATATCATTGAAAGACACATGAGTGGAACCATAATGATAGTCGTTCATTATTATTGATAAAAACAAAAGAGAATACAACCAAGTTCTGACGTCAGATCCTCCTTTGACTGGGCAAGCAGCTAAATACGCCTTGCAAAGTGACCTCTTCTCTCTCAATATTTTGGCAGCATAACCCCTCTATGATCCTCAATTCTCACTATCACTCCAGCATAATCTTGGCACTCACAATAGCTCTGGCGAAACTAGTTGGTTTAATGCAGGGTGACAGTCATTTATAGATGGAGAAGGAGGAAGTATGCATTGTATCCGGACACCTACTGAAGATTTAGCATTGTCCCAGAATAGCCACTGAACTTGGTTGTCATGGATAAAAAGATGACACTCGACCACTTCCATGAGATTTTTCCCCAGAGAACTGGATGAACAAAGAAGGCAAAAACACTTCAGTGCGCGCTGGCCAAAAATCATAACCAAATTTAGGTGGCGCGGGCTTTGCTCTATGACAGAGCGTCCATGGGCGCGCCCTCTTTGGAGGAACTGAGTCATTGGCACGGGTAAGACACTGTGGACCCGCGCTAATGGAAAAAGGGAACTTTTTAGGGCTAATCTGCAAAAGGTGTCTTCAGGGAGTTTGAAGTTCATACTTAGGAGAATCCAATGCAAGTGTTTTTAAGTTGTGTCACTGGTCACAGGTCCATAAATGTGTCCTCCAATGCGCGAAAGCAAAGGTGACAGGGACGGTGACCAACGGTGACAAATTACTGCGTAACAGATGCCCCCTAAAGCATGAGCCTCGAGAGAGAGAGAGGTGAAGTGCTTTACAAGACCATATATAGCTGCCGCCGAGAATCTGCATTGAGAGATACAGTATGATAGTTCAAATACATGATATATGTGGCATGGTCGCAGCCATCCATAAAAAGTACATGATGATCAAGATCCGTAGTATGGACGCAGCCATCTGGTTAGGATCAATGAAAAGACTCAGGTATGGTCGCAGCCATCCAGTGAAAGAGTCATGTATCAAAATCACGCCTGGATTACAACAGACACAATCCAGGGTCTTGCGCTCCATCTCGACCCA
>APFE030697302.1:0-15681 GCA_000404065.3 Pinus taeda
TAATGCCGTATTGACTAGGATAAGAAGTAAAAAAAGTTGAGGTACTCATTATTTCTATTTGGAATTTAGTAAGTAGTGATAAGAAGTTGGTATATTAACTATTATTGTATTAATATAAATAATGTAATTGATATTAATTTGATTTGTTAATTTTACAGTTAAAGCCTTTGAAAGGAGATAACAAGTTGAAATGTCTAAAAGTCAAAGAAAATATAATGAAAGAAGAACTAATGACGTATTGACTAAGATAAGAAGTGAAAAAAGTTGAGGTACTCATTAATTCTATTTAGAATTTAGTAAGTAGTGATAATGTATCTCCATTAAGTCTACATAAAGTTTTTTGGAAAGATAGAATAACTAGAAATATCAGAAAACCTAAACAAAGATAATGCAAGGAAGACTAATGATTTATTGACTAGGACATATAGGTGGAAAAATTTTGATCATTCACTTATTTTATTTGGAATTTGGTGAGTGAATTTGATCCATAATAAGATGGCTAAATTTGCTCAATCCCTATTATGTTGGTTGGCATATTGACTATTATTGTATTAATATAAATAATATAATTGATATTAATTTGATCTATTAAATTTACATTGAAGTTTTTGAAAGCACATAACAAGTTGAAATGTCTAAAAGTCAAGCAAATATAATGTAAGAAGAACTAATGACGTATTGACTAGGTTAAGAACTGAAAAAAGTTGAGGTACTCATTAATTCTATTTATAATTTAGTAAGTAGTGATAATGCATCTCCATTAATTCTACATAAATTTTTTTGGAAAGATAGAATAAATAGAAATATCAAAAAACCTAAAGAAAGATAATGCAAGGAAGACAAATGATTTATTGACTAGGACATATAGGTGGAAAGAGTTGGATATAGTCTGAAATGATAGATAGTTTTCTTGACTGTAAGAATTTATTTGTGACTTGAAGGATAATTTCGTTCTGCGCCATGTTCAAATGAGACCATTACAATTCAAATTTCCATCCCTTTTGATGCCACAACTCTTCACCTGACATAGATGTACATGGCCGCAATGATTCATGATCTCCCCTTGTTACATCAGGGATATATAGTCCTTCAACTCTTACTCATGTTGCTACAACCTTAAAGTGATCCTGAATATCCTTCATATAAATTGATATTTCACAAATTCAACCTTTAAACCCTAATCAACTATAGTAGATTTTGACATCAAATTCTTCTTTATACCTCGTACATACTATGACATTTTGGATTTGTTTCTCCTATCCATTAGGCAAGTCACAAATATGTATCCATGTCCTTTGATTTCATGAGACCTATTATCTCCTAGATAAATATGAACACCATTAATTTTTTTATAATATGTATCAAATCATTCTTTATTATAAAACGTATGTGATGCACCAAAATCTATGAGCCAAACATTGATATCATTAATTCCAATAGATAAGGCAACATGATAAGAAAACAGCTTCAAAAATTTGAAATCATTAATTATGGAGGCAACATTGTTAGCAAAGTCTCCTCTATGCATTTTTATGTTTGAATTGGGTATATCTCTTTTTTGGGCAGTTACTAACAAAGTGACTAGTCTTACCACAGTAGTGTCAGACATCATTTTTCTTCACATTTACATTTGTTGTTGCAAGTGGAAGTCCTTGAAATGGCTTTAGATGTGGCATTCCTCCTTTATTTTTCTCTCATAACTTCCCTTTGAAAGGTTGTTTTCCTTTTGGTATCAAAACTTTGAGACCTTCAATTAAGGTTTTGTCATATTTCATCCTTTTGCATAAGAATACTTACCAACTCATCAAAAGTAGATGTCTTCTCCTTTGTTTCAAAACTTGTGATGAACATTTGACATTCATCCAACATATCATTTATACTTATAGTGACTATATTAACACTATATAATTTTCACCAATAGAAAAAATAAACACAAAGTTAGAATGATGATCAAATTGATTACAAAATATAATTCAAAGCTACATTAATTAGATAGAAAATCAGTGTTTCTAAATGGAGATTTAGAGAAGAGCTTTAACTTGCTCAATTAAAATGATATGTGAAACTGAGTAAAAAATATCTTGTTTGCATGTTGAAGAAAGCCTTACATGGCCTTGAACAAGCCCTCAAATCATGGTATGAGAAAATAGAGGCATTCTTCCTTCAGTAGGGATTAGTAAAAAGTAAAGGCAATCCTAATATGTATATCAAGTTAAATGAGACTGGACATATTGCTTTAAACTATGTATATGTTGATGTAACAAAAAGTGCTACTGACTTGATTGAAGACATCAAAAGAGAGTTATCACAAGTATTTGAGATGAAAGATCTTAGACAATGGTATTATTGTTTAGATCTGGAAGTATGAAGAGGCAATGCTAAGACCTTAGTCACACAAAGTAAATATATAAAGGAATTACTAAAAAGATTTCATACGGATGAATGTAATGCAATGTCTACTCCATTGAAACAAAACCTCAAACTTGCCACTACTGATGATATAACAAAAGAAGTTGATGGTACTTTATATCAACAGTTGGGGGGGAGTTTAAATTGGCTTACCACAACTATGTCTAATATTGCTTATTTAATCATTGTACTTAGCTAGTTCATGGCTAAGCCTCATTATTGGATTGCTACAAAGAGGATCCTTCAACATTTGAAAGGAACTATTAATTTTGGCATTGATATGCTAATGATTGTAATGTTGAGTTGACAGGTTATACTAATTATGATTGGGATGGAAATCCAATTGACATGAGGCCCACTTCTGAATATGTGTTTTGTATAGGATCTCGAGCTATGTCATGGAATAGTAAAATACAAGCAATTGTTTTGCTATCATCTAGAGGCCGAGTAAAAATAATTATGCAGTGCTGCAAGTGAGGCAATATGGCTGAAGAGCAACAAGTATCTACAATTATCAAATGTGATACCAAAAGTTTCATCAAATTATTAAATAAACCAGCATATCATACCTAGTCAAAACATATTGAAACACCACATCATTTGATAAAAAAAAACCATACAAACAAAAAGATTAATTTAAAATATTATAATACTAATATAAATGTGACTAACATATTTACCAAACTTGTTAGAAATAATAAGCTTGAAATTTGTAAAAATTAACTATACTGTAAAAAAAATTCATTTATGTATTAAAAGTTAGGAATTTTTTTTTTTTTGGAATAATCGTGAAGATAATCAATTAGAAAGTAAAACTAATTCATTCTAGAATCAGTTCAATAGAGTCTTAAGTTTAGGATTAGTAATTTATCTCTTAGTAATTCGTTAACCTTGTTGGAGATTTTAGGGCTCCACCTTCAAGCACGCCGTGGACTAGACTGGACTAAATTGCACTTGTAGAATTTTTTTCTCTCTTATGTTTGGAACAGTTTTGAATATAGATAGAACAATTTTCAGAATACATAGTTTTACCTAGTGATTGAATCATATTGTGACAGGTGACTTGTGATTAGATCATATTATAATCCGTAGAAACCAAACCTCCCTACAAACCATTCAATCACATCCTAGAACCTATCACACCTTTGAAACCATATTCACACCTTTTCAGCTTACCCTCCGTTAGAATGCACCTTTCAACTTACCCTGCGTTACTCTATATATATATATGGGAGTCCTCAATATATTTATGACGACAAAGCAAAGAACAGAGAGGCAAGGCCTTGAGAAATGGATAAAGCTGTTATGCCCGTTATTTTTCAGATTCTCGTGTGCTTTATGATCTTGGGAACCAGAACTGTGGTGGATACTGTAAGTAACTCAGGGGACCCTAGTTACTCTAATATTCATGGAGAATACAGTGATCGTCCATATGACAGCAGGCGGAGTGCCAGTGGAAGTGAAAGTGAAAGTGGTTCTGTTCAAACCCATGATTTTGCTGTGAAAAAACGGACGCTGGAAGATTCAGCTCCTCAATTGGCAGCGTCCACGGGTCCACATGGAAACCTGGGGGAGTATTCTCTTGATCAAGGGGACATGGAGGCGCTTTTGTCCATGAAAAAGGCATTCGGCGATCCATATGGAACGCTGTGGGAATGGACGACTGAGAATTCAAAGAACATATGCTCGTCGTTCACAATTGTATGCATAAATCACAGAGTCATTGCCATAATCCTTCCTGTCGCCGGATTAGAAGGCAGCATAGCAGAAGGTATTGGCAATTTGAGCATGCTCGAACAACTGTACCTGAATATCAATAATTTGACTGGTAGCATCCCCGAAGCAATTGGCAATCTGAGTGCAAACAAGTTTCATGGCAGGATACCTCAAGCCATTTTTAAATTGAGTGAGTTGACCTTCCTCAATCTTGGTACAAACTTGATTACTGGTAGAATACCTGAGGGTATTGCGAATTTGAAGAAGATTGAACAACTTTATCTTGACTCAAATAATATTTCAGGGACGATTCCAACAGTGATGGGAAACCTTCCTTTGCTAAGAAATTTGTTCTTGTATGGTAACAATTTAAGTGGCTGTATTCCAAATGGCATTGGTAAGCTGCATGCCCTCACTGAATTGGCCATATATAATACCAGTATTTCTGGTAAGATACCTGAAAGCATTACTGGTTTAATTCTGCTTAAGAAGTTGGATTTATCTGGAAATTTCCTGGAGGGACCAATTCCAGATGGTATTGGTGAATGTGTTGCACTGGAGCAGTTAATATTGTCAAATAACAAGTTGAATGGAAAGATCCCTGCATCGATAAGGAATTGTGCTTCGTTACAAAGATTGAAGGTGTCCAATAATTTTCTTACCGGGGAATTGGATATAAGATTTCCAGTTTCTATGGAAGTTTTCTCTGCTCATTCTAATAATTTTTCTGGGAGTTTGCCAATGCATTTGGCAAACTGTACTAACCTTCAGCTATTGGATTTAAGGAAGAATGGATTGACAGGTGAGCTTCCCCAGTACCTTGCATATTTTGACCATTTAAGAGTTTTAAGTGTGGGTTATAATAAGCTTTATGGTAAAATTCCTAAATGGTTGACAAACCTCACTAAGTTGCAAGTGTTGGATCTTTCCAACAATAAGTTTACTGGAAAAATACCATCCAATCTTGAGAGAC
Source organism: Pinus taeda (assembly GCA_000404065.3). Taxonomy (NCBI): domain Eukaryota; kingdom Viridiplantae; phylum Streptophyta; class Pinopsida; order Pinales; family Pinaceae; genus Pinus; species Pinus taeda. The sequence continues at coordinate 5,099 of APFE030697302.1, forward strand.
TTCAAGGATTCAAAATCCCTGTGTCTTCTCAAGTCCTAGGCAATAAACTATATGCAGATTTTGTAGTTGTTATAAAAGGGCATGAGTATTCTCTCACATATTTGTTGGAGACAAACACCATACTTGACCTTTCCAACAATGATCTTAAGGGTGGAATTCCTACAAGCATAGGAAGTTTGAAAAGTTTACGCTTATTGAATTTATCTAGAAATCAATTGGGGTGGAAAATCCCTGGATCTCTGGCTGAGATATCTACTTTGGAGCAATTGGACTTGTCCAAAAATAATTTGAGTGGAGACATACCTCAAGAGCTCTCCAAGCTATATAGCTTGGCATTTTTAAATGTTTCATCAAACAAACTTTGTGGGCACATCCCAGAAGGAACACAGTTAAACACTTTTGGGGTGACTTCATTTCAAAGAAATAAGTGTCTATGTTGTGATTTATTCAGGCCATGTAAAGAAGGCAACCAATTTCAATCATGCAAGAACACAAGTAATCATTCTGGTCCATGCAAAGCCAAAGAGAAATATAATAGTGTCCCGAGAAAGGGATGGTTGAGTCATGTAAATGAAAAAATTTCATTGACTGCATTAGGATTTGGAGTAGCTATTGGATTTGGTGGCATTATCACTCTAATTGCCACATGGGATAAAGCCAGACATTGGATAATACCTCCCAGCATACAACCATTCTATGGAGTGTACAAATTTCCTAAATAGCTAGGAAATTCATTCTATTTCTTTACATTGTTATGATAGTCAAAATGGTATTAGAAAACCTTACATTATGATATTATTTTCAAGAAAATAAAGTGGCCTTAAATCTTTGTAATAGGAAAATTATATATTTTACAAATAATAATGGAAATTTTAATATGTGTTATTTGCTCTATATTATTTTGTATATGTTATTATATTTCTATTTTTATATGTTATTTATTTATAATTAATGTATGTTATGCTTTATGTTTTAATTTTTTCAGATATTATTTTTAGTCAATTTTATATGAAATGTGACACAATTTTGTTGGAATAACAAGTTTGAGTTATGAAATCCACATAATCCTAATGCTCTTGGGATTTTTCATAGGCCTCAATTCTTTTATCCATTCAAAAACACATCTTAAATAACAAAAAACTATTTATTTTGAAAAAAAAAATATTATATATAGATATAGATTTCTAATAAATAAATATTACATCATATCAAATTAATTAGATACACCTATTTTTATGTTTTAGTTCTATTTTTTTCATGTATTTCAATTATATTTATTATTATTAAATCGATACTAATAATTTGTTAAAAGAAAAAAATTCATTTTTTTAAAAAAATTAATAAATTATTTAAAATAAATGTTATATATTAAATTTTTAATTATTTAATTATGTTTGTTATTTTTAATTAAAAATAGTTAAATATTTTATTTTACTTTTACATATATAAGTGTGCTCATCTCAAAATTATTTATTTATTTATCAACTTGATCTAATGATTTGTTAAAAGAAAAAGATTTCAAGGTCAAAACAATTGTTTATTTAAATTATTTAAATAATGTATATATTAAAATTTAATATTAATTAAATTTGTTGATTTTATTTAAAATATTGTTAGATTATTTTAATTTTAATTTTACATTAAAGTGGGTTCAATTTCAAATTGAATAAATGGAATTGAAATGGTTGCTTCTTATTTTTTTAAGTAACTAAGAGAACCTCCATGTTTTTTTTAAAATTTGGTTAAATCATTATCAATAACTTTTTCACTAAATATTCTAGTTTGTTAATTGTTTTTTATTGTTAAGTAGAAAGCTTTGTATTTTCAGTAATGATCTACAAAGAATGGTTTTGACTATTATAAATTTTATATCTTTTTTATTTAGACTAAGTCATTTATGTGTGTCATTATAATAATGGAATAATTTATATTTGTGTCATCATAATAATGGAAAACTAAAATTGATAAATTTTCTACCTAAAAAGGATTTGTAAAACTTGTTTTCAAAAGCTTGTCATTAAAAAGGCAAATCAATTATTATGATAATATTTCCAAATTTAATTAACATATATTTATGTTTCAAAAATGTATTTATCTGTTATAAATTTTTAAAATCATAATACCAAACATATTTATTAATATGCTATTCTATAATAATAATAAGAACAATAACAACCACAACAACTTCTACTATTACTACTCACGTCACTTTACCATTCATAAGGCATAAAAAATTTGAATTATAGAGAAATCACTAAAACTCCCTTTATAGATGCATTGAGCCTTTCTCTTCATTGTTTCAATGGCAATGCCATTGTGAGTAGAGATAAGTGATCTTTGAATTTTTTTAAAGCACTCACTAATAACTTGTGTGAATGAAGCATATAGTTTTGATACCATTAGATTTGATAAAGAGGGAGATTTGTAACTCATATTTGAAGAGATATAGGGTTATGGATATGGATTTCTTGACATAGGTGCATAATTTATTTCCTCTCTTTAATTTAAAGTCTCATTTTTTGAAGTTTGTTTGAAGTTTTTATCAGGATGAATAACACTTATAACACACTTACGAGAATCAAACTAGGACTGGAGTTAACACTTATAACACACTTACTACAATCAAACTAGGAGTTTACATGCAGACCTTCTTAACTAACTTTAAAAGTCTTGATGATGATTTAGATTCAAAGACAGATACATTCATAAACACATAGAAACTGATGGAAGAAGAACATGGTATTTTTCAAAAGGATATGCTAAGATCAAGGATGGGCACATATGAAATCATCTGTACCAAGATCCATGTGTTTGTTATTCAAGCGATGTGTGGTCAATCACATTCGATTTTTGTGCATGAACTGGTTACATTAAGTTGAATTGGGATTGAATTATGGTCAAATAATAGAAAAATCGACCAAACCTGCATTGGAGAAGGTATTCTTAACACTTGTTGTGCATATTACTTCATGTTGTCAAGGAAATCGTACCACTAATGTAGAATCTAGTGTAAACACCAAGCTTGACTTAGGACAACCACCCATGGCTAAAAAGAAAGAAATATGTAGCAGATTGTTGCTAAATTTATTTCAATTGTAGATTTTGAGAATATCTCATAATTTAGGGTCATAACAGGGGTCAAATAATTGACCCCTATCCTAATCGTCATATTTCAGAATATTTCCAAAATCTACAATTGACATAAAAAATTCTCCTACTTGATATGTCCATAATTATCCATCCAATCTTTGTAACTACATGTGTAGATGAAATCTAAAAAAAAGGTGAGATGATTCAATTTTGGATTAGAATATCTCTAAATCTCATGCTCAGAATAGGGGTCAAATAATTTACCCGTATACTAACTTTCAAATTCCATAATATTTCCAAAATCTACAATCTACATAAAAATGTCCATTATATATGGAAAAGTGCCTCATTTCATCCTCCATAACTACCCATCTGTCTTTATAATTACATATGTGTAGCTGAAATCTAAGAAAGAAAAAGAAAGGTTGTTTAGTTTTGAATTGATAGGCTTGCCTGAGAATATGCTTATAGTACGAATTCTAAGCCTCGTTCTATGTGTGTTATACTAAACTCTTCAATAAAAGGCCTCGTTCTACTTATGTTATTCTAAACTCTTTAATAAATGGAATATATGTGTATATTTTTCAATGACTGATAACCCACCGAACCACTTTGTAATTTACAACAAATTTTCCTAGTAACGATTAGATTGGTCAAACCTTGAGGCATGTTGACATCTGATTTATTGTGATACCTTGGAGAAGCCGATAATGAGGAGGAGTTTTTATTGAAAGGAACAATGGGTGACCTACAAGAGTACATGTTTGCATGCATAAATTATTTTACCAAGTTGTTGTGCAAGTCAACGTCAGCACAAAATTGATTGAGGCGTTGGAGCTCTTGAAGAAAAGTGAAATCGATGATGGGGAATCCAACTTCACACCAGAAAGGTTTTGAACCTAAACACCTACCATCCTCGATTTAATCATCTTGTATGTATGTCCCCACCAATTGAGGTTGTATGAAGGTGTGTTCATTAATGCAATACAATGTTTTCTTTAAAAAAAAACAATTTTTGATATTTTATAGTAAATCAAAAAGTACAATCCTTTGGCTACATAGCAGTATTGGGCTCAAAATAAAATCCTAGATATATCTTAGACCTTTAACATATATTGAAAAATAAATAGATCATATTTGAATAGGATCAAACAAATTAAAGAGTAAAATAGACAACACATTACCATTACTCACCTCTAAAATGGAAACTAAACCAGCATCTAATAGTACAACTTCCTTACATCAAGGAAATTTTGAGCTCTAAAATAGGCCTCGAAAAAAAATGTAAAACCAAAATCAACTTTATAAGAACCAATATTATTCAATATGGTGATGTCAACCATGGGAAATGATTCACCATTTTTGGAGCAAAAAAGTAAAAGGATTAAAAAATAAAAATAAAAGAACTATTTTTTCAAGTCGTATTTTCGACCTATCTCCCTACAATTTTACTCAAATTTCAAGCAGGAGGACTCGTTGGATGCTAAATTTAATTCCTCATCCAAGGAATACCCATGTTGCATACTTTCGATGGATCATGCTACACGAAAAAATGATAAATGCATGAACAATGTGTTTGCAATCACATTTTTCATGTATTTCTCATTTTTTCGTGTATCAGTGTCTATTAAAAGTATAGAACATGGGTACTCCTTGGATGAAGAATTTACTTTTTCATCCAAAGAGTGCTCATGCTCGAAATTTGAGTAAAACCATAGGGAGATAAGTTGAAAATACGAGTTGAAAAAAGTATTTTTTTTCCTTTTCCCCTCTAAAATTTGATGGTGTAATCTAATCTTATTTTGTTATTTCCACTATTATTTTATAATATTCCTTAGGGGGCCCATTTTAGACCTCAAAATTTATCTAATGGATAACATAACTTTCGTGACATTGTTTTCCTTATATGTATGAAGAACTCGCACATCATCTTATTGCTTTTGTAGTTGGTAAATTTTCCTTTGTCACGATTCTAAATGAAAGTCCTTTAAGTCAACTCTTCTATTGAACCAGTCCACAAGAAATTTTGAAGCTCCATACAATTCCAATACTTTTACATACTTCCAAAGGGAAATCCACATGACACACCACATAGCAAGGATTCATCTGTAAAATTTGTGTCTTGTAAAATTTATTATTATTAAATCGATACTAATAATTTGTTAAAAGAAAAAGATTTCATTTCTAAAACAATGCTTTAATTAAATTATTTAAAATAAAATGCTATATATTAACATTTTAATATTAATTAAATTATGTTTATTTTTTTAATTAAAATATAGTTAAATTATTTTAATTGGTAATCAAGCTCCTTCTGAATCAATAGAAGACTGGTTTGAAAAACCATAGTGGTGTATTGCTAGCTTAGAAATGACAAAGAGTGGACCCATCGCATCTGCTTGTGTATACAACACTGTCACCTCCAAGTTTGTACGAACCCCGGGTTGATAAAGTAAAGTTGGTAGCCCCAGGAGTTGTAACATTCTTGCTACAATATTGGTGCTCATCAAAGGCATACCTCGTGATGCAAGAGCATCTGAATGAAGAGGCAATCGTTGGGAGATGTTTCTTGTTATTTTTATTTTCCTTTTATTTTGACAAATTGAGAGGAAAACACTTCAAGTTTTTGTTTCATTGTTTCATTTTGTGTCATTTTAGATTAAGGCTGAATCAGCCATTGTTAGTCTTAAATTAGGCAAACAGATTAAGTTAGGATTAGTTAAGAACTGTTTGAAGAAACTGTTGAGCAACTGTTTCATAACTGAGGGATAGTTCCTCGAACTATAAAAGAAAACTACTAATGATGTATTGAAAAGAAAAACAAGAAGGAAGAGTGGGGGGTTAGCCGAATTAGAGTAAGATTGTAAGCCTACGGGTAGAATGTAAGAGAGGCCACTGGTGTTAGGAGATCAGGCCATAGAGAGAGACAGAGCCTTACTATATATCCTTTGTTTATTTGTTATGTGCAAAGACAAATTCAAATCCATATAAATGTGTGTTTCGAATGATTGAATGATGAATTCAATGTGAATCAGAGCTTCTGTACCGTATATATATGTGAAGGTGAATTCGGCAAACACAAAGAGGAGATTGAATACATAGAGAAGGATTGCTCGTGGTATAGCAAAAAGTATTATAAGACTCGAACCATAGAGGAGCGAAAGATTGAGGAAGTGGCGCTCAGGAACCGTTGGATCTGACAGATCAACGGTTGAGATCTCATCGCGGAGAATGAGCGGAGTTTTAACTATCGCATCAGAGGAACACAAAAGGGCGTGAATAACCTCGACCTCAGGCGATCACCGATTGCGATCAAGCAATAGAGCGAGGATCGTTGGATATGTGGGAAGGATCAATGACGAAGATTTAATCGGCGGGTTTTAATCGGTGAATGCTGACGCAATCATCGGAGTGATCGCATCACAACACTTAATGATGGTTTTTCAGTGGAGGAGTATTGATGTAAGCAATAAGACAAACCCGACGATATTTATATTCCCGATGCATAAAATTTGAGATCCGGGTTATGTGTTCGAAGTGGGTTTTCCTTTGTATTTCCATGTTTCCCATATTTTCTGATAGAATGTATGGTCCACATTTTTTTAATGTAAAAGTGCCAATAATGTGTTCCGATAGGGTGATCGCATATCAGGAAAGTGTAAGGAGTGGGTAATGTGACCCGTGGAGGAGCCGATACTTGATTGCGATAAAGGTGTACCTCGGGAAAAGGTGTACCTGTGCAAAGACTATGGAATAAGCGGGAAAGGTGTGTTACGCATGTTTTATGTGTATTTCCTTTATAAAGGTTTTATAACAATTATAGTGCCGATTTGAAGGATTTATGTGGTAAATCTAAGATAACCAAGGTTAAAGAGGCGTGGTTATATGTATGCGGGGTTAAGGACTTAAAGGGTTATAAAGGTTTGTAGAGTTCTGATAGGAAGAAACACTGAAGGGAAAAGACTGGGTTACTAAATTGAATCATTCCGCAGAGACTAGTTAAAGGGGTCGTAGCCATTAAGGTTTGAAGATTAGTGCACGCAGGTATTTTGACGGCATCATTCTGGTATCGGAGCAGGTTTTTCCTTTTCTCTCAGTAAAGATGGAGGTAGGAAGAAGAGGACGAGGAAGGGCCGTCAGAAGAGCAGCAGATGAAGGGTTAAGAGAAGAGATTAGAAATTTAACTGCATGTTTGGCAGCATTGGAAGCAGGGAGGCATAGAGATCTGGAAGGTGGGGATGATAGTGAGGAGGAAAACGTAGCCATGACAGATGGGTCAGATGATGAAGGATCAGAAATTAAGCTATTGAAGTCAATTTTGTTGGCTAGCAGCAAGCCAAAACCAGAGCTCTCTAATTATGATGGCAGTTTGTCCACAGAGGCATTGTTAGACTGGATAAGTGAATTAGATAAATATTTTGAGTATGAAGAAATCAGCGAAGATAAGAGGGTCAAGGTTGTTGTCACCAAATTGAAGGGACGTGCATCATTATGGTGGGATAGTGTACAGGCAGAAAGGAGGAGATAAAACAAACCCTTGATTAAAAAATGGGACAGGATGGTTGCGAAAATGAAGAGTAAGTTTCTATCTAAAGATTATCAAATTGCCCTTTATAGACAGGGACAAAACCTGAAGCAGAGAATGATGACTGTGAAGGAATATATTGAAGAATTTTATAAAATTAACCTAAGAGCTGGTTATGTTGAAGATACCCCTGAGAAAACAGTGAGGTTTGTAAATGGTCTACAGATGGAGATCCTAGACGAAATTAGCATTCTTTCCCCTAAACCCATGGAGGAAGCTTATCAGAGTGCTTTGAAGGCAGAGGAAAATATTGCTAGGAAACAAAATGCCAGAAGAGGACGTGGTTCTGGTAGAGGTTGAGGACAGACCTTTGGCAGAGGTAAGACTGCCAACAACAATGAAGAGGGTAGTAGTTCGAAGACTTCAAGACAGAGTGAAAGGGAAGGTAACACCAGAGGAGGAAGGCCATACCAACGAGGAAGAGGTAATGACAGAGGCAGAGGAAATGCCTATCAGTGTTACAAGTGTCAAAAGTGGGGACACAGGTCCTTTGAACGTCTTGAAAACGAACAAACTAGGCAGAGGGGAGCATATGTTGCTAAGCCCGATGAAGCAGAGGCACCACCACAGGAGGTGGAAAATATGCCAGAAACCGGGGAAGCCTTGGTGTTGAACAAGGTGTTATTAAAACCAGCTAAGGAAGTAGCTGATCAGACATAGAGGAAAGCATTATTCCGGACTGTATGTAAGTCACACGGAAAATGTTGTAAATTGATTATTGACAGCGGAAGCACTGATAATTTGGTAGCTACGAAGATGGTGGAGAAACTGGGTTTGAAGAGAGCAAAACACCCAACTTGACATAGAGTTTCATGGTTGCAGAAGAGACACCAATTGTTAGTTAATGAACAATGCGAGGTAGATTTTCAAATAGGCAAGTACAAGGATAAGGTGACTTGTGACATAATGCCGATGGACGTGTGCCATATTCTACTGGGTAGGCCATGGCAGTACGATAGAAAGGTAGTCCATGACGGAGTGGAAAATTGTTACAAATTTGTCAAAGATAGGATAAAGCATACCTTGGTACCCATGAAAGAAGCCAAGAAAGAAGAGGAGACAGTAGAAACAAGTGGAACGAAAGCGTTGCTGCTAGGAGGAAAGAAGTTTCTACGGTGGATTGAAGAGAGTGAATTGGGTTATGCAGTTGTGAGAAGACCAAGGGCAGTGTTAGTACACACCAACCTTACTGATTTACCAAAAGAGATACAGCACATGCTATAAGAATTTAGTGATATTGTGGTAGATGATCTACAGGACAAACTACCACAGAAGAGGAGCATCAATCACCATATTGATTTTATTCTAGGAGCCAGTTTGCTAAACAAGGCTGCCTACCAGATGAGTCCAAAGAATAATGAAGAAATCCGGAAGCAGGTGCAGGAGTTGTTGGACAAAGGACTGATTTAGGAGAGTTTAAGCCCTTGTGTGGTGTGCATTGTTTTAGCTCCCAAGAAAGGAGCTGAGTGGAGAATGTGCACGAATTCCCAGGCCATTAACAAGATCACCATCAGGTACAGATTCCCTTTACCTCGGATGGATGATATGATGGATTGTTTGAGTGGAGTAGCGTACTTTTCAAAGATAGACTTGAAAAGCGACTACCACCAAATCAAAATGCGAGAAGGTGATGAGTCGAAGACAGCTTTCAAGACTAATGAAGGCTTGTACGAATGGTTGGTTATGTCGTTTGGATTGAGCAATGCCCCTAGCACGTTCATGCAGTTGATGAACAAGATGCTCAAGGAATTCATTGGAGAATTTGTGATTGTGTATCTGGATGATATACTTATATTCAGCAAGATGAAGGAAGAACATTTTCGACACGTGAGGTATGTATTGGAAAAATTGCAGCAGAATAAATTACTGATAAATTTGAAGAAATGTTCGTTTTTTTTTTAAAGAGTCAATTTATTTGGGATTTGTGATTTTTGAGAATGAACTAAAAATGGATCTGGAAAAGGTTACAGCCATAGTTAGCTAGCCATCCCCCAAAAGTTTGTTTGAGGTACAGATTTTTCATGGATTGGTGAGTTTTTATCGGAAATTTATTAAAAAATTCAGTGGGATTTGTGCACCTATTCTGGACACCATTAAGAAAAAAATCAGCCTTTCCATTGGGCATGGATTCAATGAGTCTTAGGTGATCAAATACAAGAATTGCAAAATAGATCTAACAAGGCAAGGTAGGCAAGCTTTTGGATCTTTAGAGCATTTTTGGAGTGAATGGGATGAAAAATTTTAGATTCAATTAAGCATAGAGCATACTAGGATGAATTCTATATTTAATGTCAGAGTGAAAACACAGATATTGTTTATAAGCCAAAGAAGAGTGTATTTGAACAAATTAAACTCTTAATTTTCTTTCAACAATAGAGACACATATGGGAAACTCGGAAAATAACAATTTCAAATGAGAGAAAAACTTCACCAATTACCTGACACAGGAATCCTTGAACAAACTTTCTATATTAATGAACATGATCACTTCAGTACATGCACAACTTTACATCAAGGATCTGCTTTATTCATATCAGTTCCAACCCTTTTTACTTCGAAATATGAATTATTTATTCAAATTCATCAAAATATCTTGATTTAAAATATCAATATTTTCCTATAAAATATCCTAAAACTTTGAATAGATTACCTACTCAATACATGTTGTAGCTCTGATGCCTCTTGTTGTAGCTCTGATACCACTTGTTGTAGATCTAAACCAGAAATATATGATAATAACAAATATAACCAAGAAATAAAATAGAAATAGATAGAAATGCTTCTTTATTGATCAAACCCTTAAGGTCGGGCAACACCATACATTCACTCCTTAAGGAAGGAGAACACTCCACAAGCCATATGCCTATTCATACAAGAATACTTCTCTTCATGTCCCTCCATGTGGAGT
>APFE030697302.1:16954-36634 GCA_000404065.3 Pinus taeda
ATGCTTGCAACTAGGATTTATAGAAACAATGATATTCTCTTTTTGAATCAATCCATGAACCTGTAATAAGGATATACCAGCAGAAAATAACCCTTTAGGTTCCTTGGTTTCCTTCTTTCCTGTGAAAATAAAATCTTTGCTAGGCTGTGTGTCTGTCTGTGTGAGTTTATCCACAAGATTAGCTTTACGGTCAAAGTGGTTCATAAGAGCTTTTGTGAATTCGTCCCAAGTCAAGGGCCTTCGAAGGCAACGTTGATGTCTTTGCCACCATTGCAATCTTTCATTGTCCAAGTACATTTGTCCCACACTCAGCTGAGTCTCATAATCATTGATGAAATTCAATCTAAAACATTTCTCCATTTGTGCTAGCCATTTGGCTGGATGAGAGCCATCAAATGCATACAAGTCCTCCAAATTCAGATATACGCCCGCCATCACAAAAAAAAAATTGGCGAAAATTTGAAAATGTCACAGTTTCGTCAATATTGCTCAGAATCTCTATTATAACCTGTTTTTGGAAATGTAACAACCATTTTGCATCTGCCCATGTGATAGAAATCCTAATTCAGACACTGGAATTTCAGATCTGCGTTGCTACTCTCCCGCTTTCACCCAAAATTTCTAAAAAAAAGAGCTGATTTTAAATCAATGATATCTCCCTCATCCGGACTCCGATTCAACTGATTTTTTTTTTTAATTTGGGTATTTTTCCACAAAAAATCCAGATCTACAATTAGATTTTGTAGATCTTGCACCAGGACGTCTAGATCTGCGCCGCAAACTCGCTGCCCTGAAAATTATCTGCAACCCCACTGATTTTTAAATCAGTGATATCTCCTTCATCAGGACTCCGATTTGACCGATTTTTTTTTTTGAAATCGACTATTTTTTCACAAAGAATACAGATCTGCAATAAGATTTTGCAGATCTTGAACCAAAACATACAGATCTGATCTGCAAACTCGCCGCCCTTGAAATCCTGCAAAAAGTAAATAAATTCTCCACTTTTGTGCCCAAGAAAGTGCTCTGATACCACTTGTTGTAGCTCTGATACCACTTGTTGTAGATCTAAACCAGAAATATATGATAATAACAAATATACCCAAGAAATAAGACAGAAATAGATAGAAATGTTTCTTTATTGATCAAACCCTTAAGGTAGGGCAACACCATATATTCACTCCTTAAGGAAGGAGAACACTCCACAAGCCATATGCCTGTTCATACAAGAATACTTCTCTTCATGTCCCTCCATGTGGAGTCTCTAGCCTCTATATAGGCCTCATACATACAATACCATGCATCATTACTATGGTTTCCTCATACCATCAACTAATACCATGGGCCACTTACATTATTATTAACTACTTGTGGTCCCTTACATGACATGGGTTAACCACCTTATTTATTACTATGGTCCATCCCATTATTACATTATTATCTTGGGTACCTCCCTCGGTACCCCATATTACCCCCCCTAGGTATATAACAATACAAAACTTTGACACTTAACTAGTATACAATTGATAATTACAATGTGACTTTTCCTCCACTCCAAATAGGCAATTCGAATTCCATTCATGAATGGGTTTATTTTTAGTCAATTGATCAGTTAACTGAGAGATGAGTGAGTTAACAATTGTTATAACTACTCAATTGAACTCCTATTGTCTCAAGTAGTGACTAGAGCTCATATAATTGAGTTTAACTATCGATAACTCCACTAGATTGCTAGATCTTAGCAATCAACTCATTCATAACTCTACTTCTAGCCCACAAACTCTAATTTATTGATTTAACTAGGATACAAAGTCACATCACTCCAGCTAATTGAAATCCAAGCATCCTACTTATGTGGAAAATCGAATTTCTCCATTTGACTAAGACACAGGTCAAATGAAGCCTTTTCTTGCTACGTTTTAACACTCCCTCTTAGCAAGAAAAGGGTTTTGCACCACCCCTATCTTGCGCCTATGGAATTCGAATTTGCCTCTTGAGAATGCCTTTGTCAAAATATTTTCATCCTTCTCCTCTGTGGGAACGTACTGCAACAACATGATTCTCCTTTGCACACAATCTCTCAAGTGATAGTACCTGATATCAATGTGCTTGGAACTATCATGAAATATCAAAATTTCAAATAGTTTGATACAACACTAATTATCATATTAAATCATAGTAGGATCCATCTCCTAACTGAAAAGACCAATAATAATTTTCTTCATCCAAATGGCCCCACATGTTGCTTGACTAGCAGCCATATAATCTTCCTCTGCTGAGCTAAGTGCTACATATATTTGTTTCATGTTATACCAGGAAATAGTTGTTGACCCAAAATTGAATATAGATCTTGAAGTGTTCTTCCTATAGGATGGACTCCCCACCTAATCTGCATTAGTGAAGCCTTGGAGCTTCACACCATTAGGGCTCCTGTACTATAAGCCAAAATATGTCATACCTTTGAGGTATCTAAGCACATGTTTTGTTTCTTTCCAGTGAAGCTTGGTGGTCTTCACCGTCAATTGACTCAGCTAATTAATTGCATAACCTTGAGTTCACTTGATACATCAAGGTCCCCACTAGTTTTTTGTACATGGTAGCATCTACTACTTCTCCTATAGAATCATCCTCCTTCCTCTAGTTTGTAGCTAGAGAATTTTCCATAGGCTTGCAGTCCTGCATATGGAATCTCTAAAATGTTTCATAGTTATACCTCCCTTGACTTACAAATATCTCTCCATCACCTTGCCACACCTCCAAACCAAGAAAGTATTGCATCAATCCCATGTCCTTCATCTAGAACTCTCTTGCATGGTTCTTCTTGCAAGACTGGATCCACTTCTCATCCCCTGTCAGTATCAAGTCATCTCTATATAGTACTAGAATGAGAAATTTTCCATCTACCACAATGTATTAGAGATTGGCATCTACTTCACTCTTAGTGAATCCCAATCCAATGAGATATGTATCTCTCTTAGTGTACCAAGCATAGGGTTCTTGATTGAGACCATAAAGGTCTCTCCTGAGTCCACACACATGTGTCTCCCTATCAAATGTCTCAAATCGCTTAGGTCTCTCTATGTAAATCTCTTCCTCGAACACTGCATTGAGACATGAAGTCTTCACATCCATTTGGTGGATCTTCCACCCCCTCTGCGCAGCTAATGCTAGAATGGTTTTGATGGAGGAATATCTTTCCATAGGGGAAAATATCTCCCCATAATCAACTCCCTCTACCTTTGAGAAGCCTTCGACCAAAAATATGGCCTTGTACTTCTCGATACTACCATCAGCTACATGTATCAGTTTGTATATCTATCTAGAACCCACAATTGACTTTTTCTCTAGTCTCTGCACCACCTCCCATACATTGTTCTTCATAATGGAGTCATACTCCTCCACCATGCCATCTACCCAAAATGGTTATGAAACTTCCTCCCCAAATGAAGAAGGCTCAGAATCAACGAGTTATAACATGAGTTCCATATAACCAGTATATCTATCTGGTGATCTCCTCTGCCTTCGTAAGGATGTAGGAGCTCCCACATCCTCGTGTGCATCGTGCACCAACTTGTAAACCTCTCAGGTTCTCTTCCTCCCCTCTTTAGAGGATTCTGATTGAGTGGGTGCCTCCACTCAACCTACTCTCTGCTCCTCCACATTTGGCTACTCCATAACATCCTAAGGCTTTGACTAAGGTTCCTCCTTTGGAGATATAAGTTCCTCCTCTAGTACAATACTTATCTCTCACTCTAGTGAGCTTCTCATAGCCCTATACTCATTAAATCAGACATCTCTCCTCATAATTGTCATCCTGCATGAGGGAAAACACATCTGATAGTTATGAGGTATCTTTATGTATCCTACAATGATCCCCATATCAATTGTAGCCTCCAACTTTTTCCTACTATCCTTGAAGACATGACAATAGAGTGCAGCTCTGAAAATTCAAAAATGGGAGACATTTGGCTTCCACCTAGAGAAAGTCTCTTCAGGTGTGATCATGCCAAGTATTTTGTGAGGGCTTTGGTTTTGCAAATAAATTTTGTATTGCATGCTTCTGCCAAGAGATATAGTGGTAGTTCCTGATCATGCAACATTACTCTTAAAAGCCTTACAATACTTATATTTCTCCTCTCTGCCACTCTATTTTGATGTGGATTGTGGGGTGTAATTGATTCTCTTGTAATACCTTCATTAGCATAAAATTCTTTGAAGGCATTCGACACAAATTCTCCTCCATTATCACTTCTCAAGGATTTAATTTTCCGACCAATCTCAATTTCAACTAATGCTTTGAATTCAACAAATTTTGAAAATGCTTCATCTTTATTTTTCATAAAAAAATCCAACATTTATAGGAAAATTCATCTATGAAAATTACATAATACTTGTGCTTTGCAACTGAGACTGTAGAAAATGTCCCACACACATCTGAGTGGACTCACTCCAAGATGGCTCCAACTCTATTATCTCAGTCGTAAAAGGAGTATTTGACATATTTTCCAAGAGTGCATCCCTTGCAAACATCATGTTGGTCAAGGGTGCATTTTGGAAGTCCAGTGGTGATTTTCTACATGATTTTCAAAGCTTCGTGGCGTAGGTGACCCATGCGCCTATGCCAGAATTATCCAACATCTTGACCATGAACATTTTCTTCTTTACTTCTCAATGCAGTGCATGCATCCACCTTTTCCTTATATATATTTTTCACTCTAACACCAATTTGGTTTACTTATCCAGTAGCAACATGCTTCAGAAAAACTTTCCCTTTACTAAACACCACATCATATCCTTTGTTCTACAATACAACTATAGAAATAAAACATTTCTTCAACCCAAGCACATACATTACATTTTTTAGGTGAAGATGGGATCCTGACTCCCTCTTAAAATGTGACACTACCAATCTCTTTGGTACTATACCTCCCATCACCTCCAATCTCTATGTGTAATTGTAGGTCCTTATCCTCCAGGTTGTTGAAGAACTCCTTGCTTCCTTCCATATGAAAAGAGGAACCAGAATCTAAGTACCATACACTGCCCATATAGTACTTTTCATGCATGCAATAAGGGTGAAATCAAATTCGAATTATGATGTGAGAGCATCACCTCTTGCTCCTCGTGTAAGCTTCTTCCTGGATTTATTATGCAGGCACTTGGTTTCATAGTGTCCATATTCATGGTAGTGAAAACATTTACTTTCACTGAGGTCATTCTTCTTTCCCTAGTTCTAGATGGATACTCCCTTGCCATGGGCCTTCTTTCCCTTGGCTTTCTTTCTCTTGCCTGCCAAGTAAAAAATTTCTTCCTCCTCAGTTCTAGATGTGATACCATCTCTAGTGTTTCTTCTAATCTCCTTCTACACCAAAACAGACCAAAGTCTCTCCCAATTTGGTAACTTGTCTCTTCCATTGACTGAATCTTGATAGTTATGCCAAGATTTCAGCTGGACAAGGATTTAATGATGACACATTTTCTCCTACTCCTCCAAGTTCATCTCGAACCTGAGTGGATCTGGATAGGCATTGTGGAATGGTTTCATTTTTTTTCATCTGAATGCTCCTGAGTTCATCTCTCAATGCCAATTTCCTAGCATCACTGCTGCTCTGGAAATATCCATGAGGTTTTATCACATTCCAAAAGGAGTATCCTTTCCATGCAAGTTTGAAACCACATGATCTCTAACACCCTCTAGAATAATCCTCCTAGCTTTTGTTGTGTCTTTCTTCCAATGAGAAAGTGCTTGCGCATCAAATGATGTTGTGTCTTCCCATACTCCATTTTCATTCAGGACAACTTCCATCCTGTCTTTCCAAGCACAAAAATTTGATGTACTCTCCAATGCATAATCAAGCCTCAATCCATTGAAAGACATTTTTTCTGCACTGAAGAGAATTTGCACCAAAAACTCTGAAAACCAAAATTTATCTAAGAGAATATCTAGAACAAGGTTTCTTTGTAGTCTTCCATAGCTTTGATACAATGTAGAAATGGAAAGAAATTTTCTATTGCTAATGAATTTGAGTTGAAATAAAGAGACACAAATTTCTTCTACTATTCTATGGAAAGGAAAACACACAATAGAAATACATGCAACCATCAAACCATAAGGAACAAAATGATTTTATAGGGGAACCCAACTGGGAAAAACCCCTCAGCTGCTTTGTATTAATCCAGATGACAAATATGGATCTATTACAATGACAACATCACACATGAAACACCACCTTAATGCAATATTGATATCTTACTCTTTGACCTACTCTAACCAAAACTGAGCCAAAATAGGCCTATACTTTCCTCCTATTTCGTTGTGCATTCCCTAAGGAAATTAGCCCTAAAAAATAGGAGAATTCCCTATTTCCTTGCACAATTCCTAAAGGAATAAATCACCTGCTCAATAAAAAACTTTGTGCACTCAACTAGTATACAATTGATGATTACAATGTGTATTTTCCTCCACTCCAACTAGGAAATTTAAATTCCATACATGATTGGGGTTATTTTTAGTATATTGATGAGTTAACTGAGAGATCAATGAGTTAACAATTGTTATAACAACTCAATTGAACTCCTACTGGCTCAACTAGCCAATAGAGCTCAGATAACTAAGTTTAACTATCAATGACTCCATTAGATTGCTAGATATTAGCAATCAACTCATGCACAACTCTACTTCTAACCCACAAAACTGAATTTATTGATTTAACTAGGAGACAAATCCATGTCACTCCAACTAACTAAAATCCAAGTCATCATGTTGATGTAGAAAATCGAATTTGTCCATTTGACTAAGGTACAAGTCAAATGAATCCTTTTCTTGCTGCATTTTAACATTGAGCATTTTCTCTTTGGTTGATGCTCAAGCGGAAAAGTGATAAAGGACAACCTAACATGGGATCTGAAGTCATTATGACAGTTGGATTATATTGTAACAAATCACTCTCTTTTTGAACTATGGATGTAACAACATAACATCTATAACAAATTGTTATCTTAATATGTATTGATTATTTTTGTTTTTCGGTGGGTATGTTACTCATCCGATTTGTATAAATTCAAGTGCCTTCGAGCCTGCTAGGACTATTGAACATTTTCTAAAACAAGGGACTATATCATAGACTGTTGTAACATTTAGATATAATATATTATGCAACATGTTGGCTTAGTGGGTCCTGACCCAGGTTCAGAGTTAATTGCACCAAACAAAACCCTACACTACTGGCCCTTTCGGCATCAACCCACGTAGTGCAGGCTGAAGTCTCACCTGAAGTAGTATGGGGGGATGTTGGAACCAAGTTTGTGCATCCAGAGATCAGTGTGATGTCTTTTATTTCCTTAGATCTACCTTCACATAGATCTATAAGCCCCTAGGGCTCAACACCGCAACTTCCTTTAACTGACCTCTAGACCTTTGTGAAGGTTTATGATAGGTCTTTACAGACCCATAACAAATGAATCAACCACTTACGTGCACCATAAAATAAACCTAGATCTAAGTTCACGCAGATCTACTTAAGTACTTAATAAACATAACATAATGTATTATAATCTTCATGAAATTACTTAATATGCATTGCATACAGTTAATAACATTTATCCAATAGAATTGTGCATTAATAGATCAATATTTCATAAAGGCATTATTCCATCACAACATATCTCGCAAACCTAAATAACAGAAGTAGACAGATAAAAATATGAACTTCTTCAATAGTCTTCTTTATTGATCTTCAATATGAGGTTATAGACTCAAAACTGCCCTGCGCACTCAGCCGCAGGGGTCCGCACACTCAGCTGTGAACTCTACTCTAGGCCTCCGCGCACTTAGCTGCGGAGCTTTTTCCCTTCTATCTACCCGCTACTTACTTTCCCTTTTTCCTTCTTTCAGAAATAGACA
This sequence comes from Pinus taeda, assembly GCA_000404065.3. Classification (NCBI taxonomy): domain Eukaryota; kingdom Viridiplantae; phylum Streptophyta; class Pinopsida; order Pinales; family Pinaceae; genus Pinus; species Pinus taeda. The sequence goes on from APFE030697302.1 coordinate 24,858, forward strand.
TCTTCATCCCTTAGACTCTCTAAGGCATACCTATTTATAGCCTTTTACATACAATCCCATGGCCCATGGACCATGGGTGGATCTCAAAACTGACTCAACTTTTACATAATGAAGGGGCTAAAACCCTTTTGACTCCTAACCATCTACGCACTCCACATCCACAAATCACAGATACTTTACATATTTTTACAAAATTTACATCAAAACTTGGCTTTTAACCCCAAAACTAACCCAGGGGACCCCATCGCAACAAGCCCCCAACACAAAGGTTGTGACTCACCCTCGAGTCGCTCAGCAAGCACAACGATCTTGCTACAAAGATCCTCCAACTCCACCCGCAAAACTGCAACCTCAGCAACGTTTTGCTTAGCTTCCTGCTTGACCTCTTCTACGAGTTGCTCTGTAGCTGGTTCTTCCACGACTAGCTTCATTGTCTTTTGTATTTGCTGCAAGCCCGTCAGCTTCTCCTGAATTTTGGTTGATACTTGGTAAGCTTCTTCTAACCAAGGTCCCAACCTGGCCTTAAGCATGACCTCCTTCTTTTGAGATACTTCTACCTATGCGAGGAGCCACTTCCCCTCCTACAACTTGGTGAGGCATTACGCTGTAACAGTTGAGCATGTCGTCACCCTGACCGCGTCGTACTTCTTCTAGAGCTCGTGAATCTCTGTGTTCAATATCTGTAGGTTTGGGTCTTCCTACAAGGTCATTACTAATTCCATCGCCTTTCCAAACAAGGTCATGCAATCAATGACTACAACATTTCAGCAACGAAACCATTTACTGGCTTAGTGGGTCCTGACCTAGGTTCAGAGTTAAACAAAACCCTACACTATTGGCCCTTTCAGCATAAACCCACATAGCGTAGGCTGAAGTCTCACCTGAAGCAATATGAGGGGATGTTGGAACCAAGTTTCCACATCTAGAGATCATTGTGATGTCTTTTATTACCCTAGGTCTTCCTTCGCGTAGATTTATAAGCCCCTAAGGCTCAGTACCACAAATTCCTTTAAACGGCCTCTAGAACTTTGTGAAGGTTAACGATAGGTCTTTGTGAACCTCTAACAGATGAATCAACCACTTACATGCACCATAAAGTAACCTTAGATCTAAGTTCATGCAGATATACTTAAGTACTTAATAAACATAACATAATGTATTATAATCTTCGCGAAAGTACTTAACATGCATTGCATATAGTTAATAATATTTATCCAATAGAGTCATGCATTAATAAATCAATATTTCATAAAGGCATTATTCCATCACAACATATCTTGCAAACCTAAATAACAGAAGTAGACATATATAAACATATGAATTTCTTCAACAGTCTTTTTTATTGATCTTCACTATGAGGTTACATACTCAAAATTTCCCTATGCACTCAGCTACAAACTCTACTCTAGGCCTCCATGCACTCAACTACGGAGCATTTTCCCTTCTATCTACTTGTTGCTTACTTGCCCTTTTTCCTTCTTTCACACATAGACATCTTCATCCCTTAGACTCTCTAGGGCACGCCTATTTATAGCGTTTTACATACAATCCCATGGTCCGTGGACCATGGGTGGATCTCAAAACCGAATCAACTTTTACATAATCAAGGGGCTAAAACCCCTTTCACTCCTAACCATCTACATGCTCTGCATCCACATTTCGTGGAGACTTTACATATTTTTACAAAATTTACATCAAAACTTGGGTTTTTAACCCCAAAACTGACCTAAGAGACCCCATCCCAACACAACCTCTCCCCTTCTAAAGTCTTAGTAGTGCGAGTAATTTCTTCAGCCCTGAATGGTGAAGGAAGGGCCCCATTCATTAATTAGGTGTTGCGAATTTGTTGATACTTAGATTAATTGAATATATCCTAGTGTGTTTATGTTTTGATTGTATAACAATTTCCATTTTCAACAGTTGGTATATGTGCTTATTGTTTGAGGAGAATGTGAATTCTTGTAATGGTGTAAGCTGAATGTTTCTTATTATTTGTAACTCAATATTAGTTTTTGATTCATTTAAGATTTGTTTCTTGTCATGAATGATTATGTTAGCATTGATTATGCAGTCATGTGACTCATAGAATGACTAATAATCGTTATAGTTGTTACTTGTGGAATATTGTCTTGTTAAGATAGGACTTGAATCATTCTATGGTGATTTTGATATTACTTTTTCAGTGTGAGGTCTGTGGTTAATTCAGGTGCTACATTAGCTATTTCAAGTTCCCGCCTTTAATTACTTTCATGTGAATGAATTTGTATGTGATTTCTTAACTACAAGATCATTGGACAACCCACATTAGAAAGCTAATGAGGCTTATCATTGGGTAACTATATGGACCTTAATACACCTCCAAGATTATTTAAAATAACTCTTCTCACAATTCCTTACATATTATGATTATATTCTGCTTAATGAGATGAGTAAAAGTGAGATGTTATGCCTAGTGGACTAATGTGTATTGATTGCAAGTTTTTGAGAAAAAACCATGGCAATTTTGTCTAATTAAGGTTAGAAACTCGAATGAGACAAGGAGGATAGATTGTAGGAGATAGATCCTCCTCATTTACTCCTCATTCATTTGAATATTCCTCCATCAAATCACACTAGCTCGGAGTTGCAAGTAGCTGAGTCATGAAGATCAAAAGGCAACCAAGCCAGTGATAGTTAGAGAGTGAGTTCATCTTGATTTTGGGAGCTGAACCTCCCTATATTTAAGGAAGTCGTTGGAAACTTCAGTGGTATAAATAAGGAGGCCTAGAGCCTCATTAAGATTTGAATTTTTGACCATTTTTCGACTTCAAGACTTGTGGAAGACATTATTATGTATTTTTCTGATATGATAATGAGAATGAGCATTTCCTTGATCCAGCACTGAGTTGACTCAGAAGGTTGAAGCTCTTGGGTTAGGGCCCAACCCTAGCAGCAAAGGCTCCTCTTCTTGTATTTGTATACTTAGTTGATTTCATAGATTAATAGTTGAATTGTCTTTAGCATTATTTCATTGCAAGTAGTTGTGGATTTGATTAGTTTTCTTCCATTTGTGCATTGCTTTAGTAGTAGCTTAGGAAGATAAAGGAATATCAAAAAGTTGTTAGTAGGTGGATTTGGCCTCACTCCTCCCTCCAGGGACCATGGTTTGAGCAAAGAACTCCTTTGCAGCCCCAAAAAGACAGAATTCTGATTTCTCATGGAATTTAGGGTTTGTTGTTACTTAGGCCAGCATTTTACTAGTTTTCAAGAATAGGTTTTAATTGTCATTTCTAATATCTTTAGCATTGCATTATATCTCATAAAATTTTCACATTATTCTACAAGTTTTCCCATGCATGAAATAGGCAACTAGATAATGAAATTATGTTTTTCTTTAGTTAATTGAAAATATTTCTTGTTTAACATGATTCATGGATAAATGTCAGTGATTGATGTAGTGCAGGAGTTTTAGAAATGTATAGGAATTTCATGACTAACAACCCCATCCCAACCTCATCCATCCATGATTATCACTTTTTCCACTATATCCCTCACCAAATTCATCATTCCATAAGAACATTTCTCCAATCTTGTTGAGCAAATCCAACCATCTCACAAACTCTGTTCTGAGCTCTAAAGGAGTCCTAGCCACTCCCTTGCCTCATTTCTCCCACCATTCACCTTCCCTAAGCCCTACAACACCTTCCAAATACCTCCTCTTGCTCTCGGCCGAATCCTATAGGAATACAGGGGATCATGTAGGAGCATTAGGACATCCTATAGATTGACTTATAGTGGCCTGTTTTAAGGACGAATTGTGGAAAAAGCATCTAGGAAGATAGGAGAAGACCCCTACTTGCCTCCCAAGCCATCTGACCATTCACCATCATCCCTAATCTACCTACCACATCACCAAGAGAAGTTAGCATTCACATTTTCACACAAAAAAAAGACAAAAAGGAAAAGAAAGTTATTGTGTTCATTTACATGCACGACAGTAGAATGTTTGGTTATTTCAGATTGCATGCCTAGGATAGTAGGGTTACATAATGTTAACTTAGAATTCTTTTAAAGCAAAGACTCTTAGTAGTAGTTAGATGAATGGTGTGTTTAAGCATTTGATTTCAATATTTTCCTTACTACAATAGACAAGATTTCATTTAGTGTAAATTTCTTTTTTTCTCATTGGTAATCAAGCTCCTTTTGAATCAATCGAAGACTTGTTTGAAAAACCATAGTGGTCTATCACTAGCTTAGCAATGACAAAGAGCGGACCCATCGCATATGCTTGTGTATACAACATTGTCACCTTCAAGTTTGTACGAACCCCGGGTTGATAAAGTAAAGTTGGTAGCCTCACGAGTTGCAACATTCTTGCTGCAGTATTGACGCTCATCAAAAGCATCCCTCATTTGAATATACTTTGCACACAACCTTGAAACAACAAGATGATCCGTGTTTGACAAAGTAAATGTAAAGTGTTATAGTTGCCTCAAGCATACAATTGAAGTGGCCGACAATATGTATAGGATCAAAAGTTGTACAAGTGAAAATTTATTGTTGACAAGAGTACAAACAAATATAAGACAATATGTTCAAAGGATTATTTGCAAAAAGAAGGAATATATTATGAGGATACTTTTGCATTAATAGCGAAAATGAACACAATTAGAATAATGATAGTGTTGACCAAAAAATATAATTGGAAGCTATATCAATTAGGTGTAAAATCAAGTTTTCTAAATGGAGATTTAAAAGAAAAGGTTTACCTCGTTCAACTAGAAGGATTTTTGAAACAAGGTCAAGAACATCATGTCTATAGATTGAATAAAGTCTTCCATAGGCTTAAATAGACCCCAAAATCATGGCATGAGAAAATAAACATCTTCTTCCTTCAATAATATTTACTACCAACATTGAAAGACTAATAATCTCTTTTAGAAAAACACAATTAAAATGAAATTATCACTCCTAAGTAGTAAAAATATAGAAAAAGTCACATATACCTAATTCATGTGCCTCTAAACTAAACTAGTATAAGATAAATTACATAGAATAAACTTAAACTTAAATTCTTTTGAATTGATTTTAAAATTAAATAATTTTAGTTTCTAATTGATTCATCTTCTCAATTATTATTATTTTAGGTAATAAAAATAGAGAAAAAATCACATATAACTACTTCATGTGCCTCTAAACTAGTATAAGATAAATTACATAGAATAAACTTAAACTTAAACTGAAATTCTCTTGAATTGATTTTAAAATTAATTAATTTTAGTTTCTAATTGATTCTTCTTCTCAATTATTATTATTTTAGGTAAAGGTGGACGCATTTGTTGGTACATGAATCTCCGAAGTGTCTTTTCTCATGCTTAAACGATTTCAAGATATTTGTGACTTGTGTGCATAAAATCATTGAAAGGACGAAATGTAGGGAAGAGACCATGACCATATAGGTGAAAAAAAAGTAGAGGAACTAACTTTATTCGAAATTTTCAGATTCTCGTGTGCTTTATGATCTTGGGAACCAGAACTGTGGTGGATACTGTAAGTTACTCAGGGGACCCTAGTTACTTTAATATCCATGGAGAATACAGTGATCGTCCATATGACAGCAGGCGGAGTGGCAGTGGAAGTGAAAGTGAAAGTGGTTCTGTTCAAACCCATGATTTTGCTGTGAAAAAACGGACGCTGGAAGATTCAGCTCCTCAATTGGCAGCGTCCACGGATCCACATAGAAACCTGGGGGAGTATTCTCTTGATCAAGGGGACATGGAGGCGCTTTTGTCCATGAAAAAGGCATTCGGCGACCCATATGGAACGCTGTGGGAATGGACGACTGAGAATTCAAAGAACATATGCTCGTCGTTCACAATTGTATGCATAAATCACAGAGTCATTGCCATAATCCTTCCTGTCGCCGGATTAGAAGGCAGCATAGCAGAAGGTATTGGCAATTTGAGCATGCTCGAACAACTGTACCTGAATATCAATAATTTGACTGGTAGCATCCCCGAAGCAATTGGCAATCTGAGTGCAAACAAGTTTCATGGCAGGATACCTCAAGCCATTTTTAAATTGAGTGAGTTGACCTTCCTCAATCTTGGTACAAACTTGATTACTGGTAGAATACCCGAGGGTATTGCGAATTTGAAGAAGATTGAACAACTTTATCTTGACTCAAATAATATTTCCGGGACGATTCCAACAGTGATAGGAAACCTTCCTTTGCTAAGAAATTTGTTCTTGTTTGGTAACAATTTAAGTGTCTGTATTCCAAATGGCATTGGTAAGCTGCATGCCCTCACTGAATTGGCCATATATAATACCAGTATTTCTGGTAAGATACCTGAAAGCATTACTGGTTTAATTCTGCTTAAGAAGTTGGATTTATCTGGAAATTGCCTGGAGGGACCAATTCCAGATGGTATTGGTGAATGTGTTGCACTGGAGCAGTTAATATTGTCAAATAACAAGTTGAATGGAAAGATCCCTGCATCGATAAGGAATTGTGCTTCGTTACAAAGATTGAAGGTGTCCAATAATTTACTTACCGGGCATTTGGATATAAGATTTCCAGTTTCTATGGAAGTTTTCTCTGCTCATTCTAATAATTTTTCTGGGAGGCTGCCAATGCATTTGGCAAACTGTACTAACCTTCAGCTATTGGATTTAAGGAAGAATGGATTGACAGGTGAGCTTCCCCAGTACCTTGCATATTTTGACCATTTAAGAGTTTTAAGTGTGGGTTATAATAAGCTTTATGGTAAAATTCCTAAATGGTTGACAAACCTTACTAAGTTGCAAGTGTTGGATCTTTCCAACAATAAGTTTACTGGAAAAATACCATCCCATCTTGAGAGACTTCAAGGATTCAAAATCCGCGTGTCTTCTCAAGTCCTAATCAATAAACTATATGCAGATTTTGTAGTTGTTATAAAAGGGCATGAGTATTCTCTCACATATTTGTTGGAGACAAACACCATACTTGATCTTTCCAACAATGATCTTAAGGGTGGAATTCCTACAAGCATAGGAAGTTTGAGAAGTTTACGCTTATTGAATTTATCTAGAAATCAATTGGGGTGGAAAATCCCTGGATCTCTGGCTGAGATATCTACTTTAGAGCAATTGGACTTGTCCAAAAATAATTTGAGTGGAGAGATACCTCAAGAGCTCTCCAAGCTATATAGCTTGGCATTTTTAAATGTTTCATCAAACAAACTTTGTGGGCACATCCCAGAAGGAACACAGTTAAACACTTTTGGAGTGACTTCATTTCAAAGAAATAAGTGTCTATGTTGTGATTTATTCAGGCCATGTAAAGAAGGCAACCAATTTCAATCATGCAAGAACACATGTAATCATTATGATCCATGCAAAGGCAAAGAGAAATATAATAGTGTCCCGAGAAAGGGATGGTTGAGTCATGTAAATGAAAAAATTTCATTCACTGCATTAGGATGTGGAGTAGCTATTGGATTTGGTGGCATTATCACTCTAATTGCCACATGGGATAAAGCCAGAGATTGGATAATACCTCCCAGCATACACCCATTCTATGGAGTGTACAAATTTCCTAAATAGCTAGGAAATTCATTCTACTTCTTTACATTGTTATGATAGTCAAAATGGTATTAGAAAACCTTACATTATGATATTATTTTCAAGAAAATAAAGTGGCCTTAAATCTTTGTAATAGGAAAATTATATATTTTACAAATAATAATGGAAATTTTAATATGTGTTATTTGCTCTATATTATTTTTTATATGTTATTAATTTCTTATATTTTTTTATATGTTATTTATTTATAATTAATGTATGTTATGCTTTATGTTTTAATTTTTTCAGATATTATTTTTAGTCAATTTTATATGAAATGTGACACAATTTTGTTGGAATAACAAGTTTGAGTTATGAAATCCACATAATCCTAATGCTCTTGGGATTTTTCATAGGCCTCAATTCTTTTATCCATTCAAAAACACATCTTAAATAACAAAAAACTATTTATTTTGAAAAAAAAAATATTATATTATTCTAATAAATAAAATCAAAAACAAATTAATTAGAATACCCTATTTGTTATGTTTTAGTTATATATTCATGTATTTCAATTATATTTATTATATTAAATCGATACTAATATTGGTTAAAAGAAAAGATTTACATTTCTAAAACAATGCTTTAATTAAATTTTTAAAAATAAATTATATATTAACATTTAATATCAATTAATTATGTTTATTTTTTTAATTAAAATATAGTTAAATTATTTTAATTGGTAATCAAGCTCCTTTTGAATCAATAGAAGACTGGTTTGAAAAACCATAGTGGTGTATTTCTAGCTTAGAAATGACAAAGAGCAGACCCATCGCATCTGCTTGTGTATCTGTCACCTCCAAGTTTGTATGAACCCCGGGTTGATAAAGTAAAGTTGGTAGCCCCGGGAGTTGTAACATTCTTGCTACAATATTGGTGCTCATCAAAGGCATCCCTCGTGATGCAAGAGCATCCGAATGAAGAGGCAATCGCTGGGAGATGTTTCTTGTTGTTTTTATTTTCGTTTTATTTTGACAAATTGAGAGGGAAACACTTCAAGTTTTTGTTTCATTGTTTCAATTTGTGTCATTTTAGATTAAGGCTGAATCAGCCATTGTTAGTCTTAAATTAGGCAAACAGATTAAGTTAGGATTAGTTAAGAACTGTTTGAAGAAACTGTTGAGCAACTGTTTCATAACTGAGGGACAGTTCCTCGAACTGTAAAAGAAAACTGCTAATGATGTATTGAAAAGGAAAACAAGAAGGAAGAGTGGGGGGTTAGCCGAATTAGAGTAAGATTGTAAGCCTACGGGCAAAATGTAAGAGAGGCCACTGGTGTTAGGAGAGCAGGCCACAGAGAGAGACAAAGCCTCAATATATATCCTTTGTTTATTTGTTATGTGCAAAGACAAATTCAAATCCATATAAATGTGTGTTTCGAATGATTGAATCATGAATTCAATGTGAATCAGAGCTTCTATACCGTATATATATGTGCAAGTGAATTCGGCAAACACAAAGAGGAGATTGAATACATAGAGAAGGATTGCTCGTGGTATAGCGGAAGGTATTATAAGACTCGAACCATAAAGGAGCGAAATATTGAGGAAGTGGCACTCAAGAACCGTTGGTTCTGACAGATCAACGGTTGAGATCTCGTCACGGAGAATGAGCGGAGTTTTAACTATCGCATCAGAGGAACACAAAAGGGCGTGAATAACCTCGACCTCGGGCGATCGCCGATTGCGATCAAGCGATAGAGCAAGGATCGTTGGATATGTGGGAAGGATCAATGACGAAGATTTAATCGGCGGGTTTTAATCGGTGAATGCTGACGCAATCATCGGAGTGATCGCATCACAACACTTAATGGTGGTTTTTCAGTGGAGGAGTATTGATGCAAGCAATAAGACAAACCCGACGATATTTATAAGTCCCGATGCATAAAATTTGAGATCCGGGTTATGTGTTCGAAGTGGGTTTTCCTTTGTATTTCCATGTTTCCCATATTTTCCGATAGAATGTATGGTCCGGGTTTTTTTTAATGTAAAAGCGCCAATAATGTGTTCCGATAGGGTGATCGCATACGGGAAAGTGTAAGGAGTGGGTAATGTGACCCGTGGAGGAGCTGATACCTGATTGCGATAAAGGTGTACCTCGGGAAATGTGCAAAGACTATGGAATAAGCGGGAAAAGGTGTGTTACGCATGTTTTATGTGTATTTCCTTTATAAAGGTTTTATAACAATTATAGTGCCGATTTGAAGGATTTATGTGGTAAATCTAAGATAACCAAGGTTAAAGAGGAGTGGTTATATGTATGCGGGGTTAAGGACTTAAAGGGTTATAAAGGTTTGTAGAGTTCCGATAGGAAGAAACACTGAAGGGAAAAGACTGGGTTACTAAATTGAATCATTCCGCAGAGACTAGTTAAAGGGGTTGTAGCCATTAAGGTTTGAAGATTAGTGCACGCAGGTATTTTGACGGCATCATTCTGCTATCGGAGCAGGTTTTTCCTTTTCTCTCAGTAAAGATGGAGGTAGGAAGAAGAGGACGAGGAAGGGTCGTTAGAAGAGCAGCAGATGAAGGGTTAAGAGAAGAGATTAGAAATTTAACTACATGTTTGGCAGCATTGGAAGCGGGGAGGCATAGAGATCTGGAAGGTGGGGATGATAGTGAGGAGGAAAACGTAGCCATGACAGATGGGTGAGATGATGAAGGACCGAAAATTAAGCTATTGAAGTCAGTTTTGTTGGCTAGCAGCAAGCCAAAACCAGAGCTCCCCAATTATGATGGCAGTTTGTCCATAGAGGCATTGTTAGACTGGATAAGTGAATTAGATAAATATTTTGAGTATGAAGAAATCAGCGAAGATAAGAGGGTCAAGTTTGTTGTCACCAAATTGAAGGGACATGCATCATTATGGTGGGATAGTGTACAGGGGTATAAAGGAGGAGATAAAACAAACCCTTGATTAAAAAATGGGACAGGATGGTTGCGAAAATGAAGAGTAAGTTTCTATCTAAAGATTATCAAATTGCCCTTTATAGACAGGGACAAAACCTGAAGCAGAGAATGATGACTGTGAAGGAATATATTGAAGAATTTTATAAAATTAACCTAAGAGCTGGTTATGTTGAAGATACCCCTGAGAAAACAGTGAGGTTTGTAAATGGTCTACAGATGGAGATCCTAGACGAAATTAGCATTCTTTCCCCTAAACCCATGGAGGAAGCTTATCAGAGTGCTTTGAAGGCAGAGGAAAATATTGCTAGGAAACAAAATGCCAGAAGAGGACGTGGTTCTGGTAGAGGTTGAGGACAGACCTTTGGCAGAGGTAAGACTGCCAACAACAATGAAGAGGGTAGTAGTTCGAAGACTTCAAGACAGAGTGAAAGGGAAGGTAACACCAGAGGAGGAAGGCCATACCAACGAGGAAGAGGTAATGACAGAGGCAGAGGAAATGCCTATCAGTGTTACAAGTGTCAAAAGTGGGGACACAGGTCCTTTCAACATCCTAAAAACGAACAAACTAGGCAAAGGGGAGCATATGTTGCTAAGCCCGATGAAGCAGAGGCACCACCACAAGAGGTGGAAAATATGCCAGAAACCGGGGAAGCCTTGGTGTTGAACAAGGTGTTATTAAAACCAGCTAAGGAAGTAGCTGACCAGACATAGAGGAAAGCATTATTCCGGACTGTATGTAAGTCACACGGAAAATGTTGTAAATTGATTATTGACAGCGGAAGCACTGATAATTTGGTAGCTACGAAGATGGTGGAGAAACTGGGGCTGAAGAGAGCAAAACACCCAACTCCACATAGAGTTTCATGGTTGCAGAAGAGACACCAATTGTTAGTTAATGAACAATGCGAGGTAGATTTTCAAATAGGCAAGTACAAGGATAAGGTGACTTGTGACATAATGCCGATGGACGTGTGCCATATTCTACTGGGTAGGCCATGGCAGTACGATAGAAAGGTAGTCCATGACGGAGTGGAAAATTGTTACAAATTTGTCAAAGATAGGATAAAGCATACCTTGGTACCCATGAAAGAAGCCAAGAAAGAAGAGGAGACAGTAGAAACAAGTGGAACGAAAGCGTTGCTGCTAGGAGGAAAGAAGTTTCTACGGTGGATTGAAGAGAGTGAATTGGGTTATGCAGTTGTGAGAAGACCAAGGGCAGTGTTAGTACACACCAACCTTACTGATTTACCAAAAGAGATACAGCACATGCTATAAGAATTTAGT